>BGPR01006031.1:43257-57871 GCA_013235015.1 Araneus ventricosus | reverse complement strand
ATTCAGAAGCAAGCGAAGTCACGTGACGCTGAGAGCCAATGGAAAGCAACCTCAATCCAAACTATAGTAGGTTCCGTAAATATGCGTCCAAGTCCATCAAACAGTAAAGTCGGTTACAGTTTTATACACCAGGTGTAAAAGTAATTCGTGAACAATTTTAAATATGTCTGTTAGGGCCACGGTGGCCTAGTGGTAAGGTGACGGCCTCGAAGCTGGATGGTTCCAGGTTCGAAACCCGATTCCACTGACGATCCGTCGTGTATTGGGCCTGTTGCACGCTCAATCATACATAGGGAGCCAAACGTCTTCCCTCTGGTGTGGTGCTGAAGTTTGGAGAGGGGGTGCCAGCTCAGGCGTTGTTCTCTTCATCTGACTGCGGTTTAAAATTACGAGGTCCGCCCCAAAATATCCCTCGTGTTGCTTTTAAACGGGACATGAATAAAACTAAACTAATTAAACATGTCTGAAATTTCTTAGACGGAAACGGATGGTTAACACTTTCATTGCTACGGACGAGATATCTGGTCCTTCAGGAATCTTCGCTGCGTACTAAAATTCGACTTGCATAACCAATTTATTAAGTTAAACATGCTAATAGATATCCTCAGAATTCGTCATCCTCTTTCTTTCTTGATTTATAAATTGTCTAGAGCGAGCGGCTGCTTTTTGTCTTTCTTGGAGTTTGCATCTAGTTCGTATACCGCTGCGAATGTGTTTAGCGAGTGACGGTTAATCGAAGTTTCACTGTAGTGAAACTTCTTGGAATGTTTAGTCGCACGACATTTTAAGTTTTTCTTCTCTTATACAGTCGACGCTCGTTATAACGACCACACATTATAAAGACCATTCCATTATAACGACCAGTGATAAAATCCCCAACTGTGTTTCCCTATGCACTATGTTATTTTACTTCCGGTATAACGACCGTCCAGTGTCGTCTAATCCCAATACAACGTCCGAATTGAGCGGTCACTCTTCCCCCGGTATTTTCTCAAAAAGAACATGTTTCTAAACGTAAATTACCTTTATTACTATATTGCCAAGCTTCTTAGATGTAGAGTCTTCAGTGTTACAGTTCAACTTTGACAGGAGGGGAGGGAGGGGGGGGGGAAATACCACTCGCCACAGTGCGGAAATTAGAATAGCCTAGAATAAAAAATGTTTCAAGTGCTATTGAGACTTTAAAATGTTTAGCAAGAAAATACAGAACACTACTTATCATCTTTAACTGAAATGGAAAATTATGTTTTGCAAAAATCATACACGCAGAAAAGACAAACAACCATTTCTGAGTTTTTTTCCTTAGAAAATTAATGTTTTGTAAGTATATAACACTGTTTATTTTCTACTTTAAAATCTGTTTTAGAAATATATTTTTAATTGATAAAATTTTTTTTAATACCAATGATAAAAAATAATTTGAGTATTTATTTGGAATCTCTTTAAAAACCGCCTATTTTTACGGAACTGCTGAGAGTGCATGTGTACATTTTTTAATTATTTCCACTATAGCGACCACTCGTTATAAAGACCTTTTGCTGTGGGACGCAGAGGGTTGTTATAACGAGCGTCGACTGTATATGCAAATCTAGAAAGGTTGTTTTTCTACTTTAGTGTGATTTAAAATGTTCGTTTCTTAATTTCATCCACGCAACTAAAGAGAAATAAATATTGGTTCAGTTTTTAATAAGATTTGAAACATGGAATGAGCAACACTATCCTAATGGCAGTGCCTGTTTCTTGTTTTATGCAATTGTATTGCAAAGGGTCGTTATAACGAGCGTCGACTGTATCAATGTTTCTCAACCTTTCAGTATTTGTGACCCAATTTTAAATCATAATTTTCTTCCCCCGACCTCCTCTCATAAAATAACAATGTACTTGAATTAAAAGAGTTATGGGATTTGAAGCAACAAAGGCTGTTATCCCATAATAATGTATTTTTCATATTTTGATGCTAAAACTACACTGCGACCTTAATTACCAAACTTAAAAATTACCATGAATAAGTAAATTTATTGATATTTGGCAACACCGATCCGCTACATTGACAAAACCAGAGTTGCTCTCTCTTAGGGGTCTATTCTGGTACCCCCGGTTGGGTTGGAAGTTGGGTTGGGTTCCCCACTTAAACAACGAAACCCACCCCAACGGGGGGTACCATAATAGACCCCTTAGTCTCTATTGCTCTGTCTTACGTCCACCATATCGGACATTCTCGCGTCTTCGCGAGAAGTACGACGAGAAGAATCATTAATAATTATTAAACTTATTTTTATTTTAGTATTGATAAATTAATTATTAGATACATTGTGTATTACTGATTCAATCCTATTTATAAATGTATTATATCAGCGTAAATGTGTATTTTATTATGTCAGAATGTATTTTGTTTTACTTTCCTTTATAATATTTCCTTTTCGATATGCTCGCGCTTCCCATGCAGTGTTGACCCACAGGTTGAGAATCACTGTAATATGGTATTCAAATGTGTTTCTCTCTTCTGTCACGTAACAAGTTTCCCAAATTAATACTTTATGTGCTCAGATGGAAGTGACTGGAGTGTCACGCCGATTGTCTTCAGGAATTGTTGATCTTGATAAGAATTTAAAAACTGAACGCGTTCACACAGAACGCTTTGTGCGAGCATACACAATTTTGAGACGATTTTTGCCTAACAACAATCAATAAAAATAATTCTTATTAAGAATTTGTTCCATTTTATCATCTTGTGTCCTTAGATTGGCTTAAAGAAGTTCGGTGTGAGTAATAGGCTCTGTACTTTGAAAAAGATTGAACAAGATAACGATTCATAATCTTATCATTAGAAGTCCAGTTATCAGTGTGCTATCTGCTTTCCACTGTGTATGCTAGGAATTTCGAACCTGTGGTACGTGTACCCCTGAGACCGGATAGTTCGGGCTCGCAAAAGTAATGTTCCTAATGGCGGAAAATACAAAAATTGCATATCGAGAACATTCTATATTAAGAACAACAAAGGTTTTTCACAGTTCCAGACATGAGATTATGTTTGCTTTCATTTGAACCTAATTTTATGGATCTAACCTCCAAACAAGCTCAAGGATTGCGCTGAAATTGCCTGACATTTGAATAGCTGACTTTCACGATGAGTAATTTTGACCTTCATCTTAAGTTAATGAGAAATTATTTCAATGCTACTCAGGGCCGGATTTGCACATTTCTACGCCCTAGATCAAAATATATTTTGCGCGCCCTCCCCTTTCAAAAAGGTTAATACCTAATTTTCACTTTAGTATGCAATAGTTTATCTTTGAAACATATAAGCACTTAATCCATGTTTCAATGCAAATTAGCTCAAGGGCAAAAGATTATAAGGTCCACTGAAGACAAAAAATGTATCGCTCAATATATATTTAACGAATGTACATTTTAGAAACATCAATTCATATGGCACTTTGAAAAGAACACTGAAAAATGTGCAAATATTTGGTTGTTATTTCTTCTGTACATGCCACCCTGACGGTGGCACCCTAGGCCATGGCTTAGGTTGGCCATATGGTAAAACTGGTCCTAATGCTGCTGAACTATAGATGTAAAAGCTGTCGTTCGCTGTAAAAACATTAAAATGATCAAAAATCTGAAAATAATGAAGTAATAAAATTTAATTAGTGAATAAAAATTTTGTCTTTCAATAGTACCTTTCTAAAATAAGTAAATTAATTTCATGATATAAAAGGAAAATGGGTTTACTAGTTAAATATCCAGGGAAAAATTGGAGAAAGGCCGAAATAAAATTGTATCGATACCCTGCTTTTCTTTTACAAGAATAAAAACTACAGACGAAGATATTGACAGTTTGGGAAGAGAAGGGAAAAAGGGAAGAATATGGGGGAAGAAAGTGGACAAGAGAAGTGTAGACAGAAAGAAACCAGAAAATCCTAACTTCTTAAGTAAAAATAAACTAAATGAAGAAAGAAAGATAAACTACAGTGATTCGTGTCATAACAATGTGTAACGGATCACGACGAGAAACAGAAAAAAGAATTAGCGTCCGTCTTTTATTGGAGCTTTAAGTGTTATCCAACAAGCGAGGAAAGGTGGGAGAAAAAAGAAGGAAAAGAGAGAGAGAGAGAGGAGGAAGGAAACTGTGAATCTTGTCCTGATAAAAGATAATATGTTCTAATTTTATTGTTCCGATTATGATGACGGTTTTAATTAATTAGTTGCAACAATGCAGTCCTGTTTTACTTTTTAAATCCTCAATAATGATTAAACTTTGATACAGACTTTTTTTACAATAGAGGCTCTATTATCCGGCCCTGTATGAACCGAAATATCTGTGAACCGAGCAGGTATCAAAAAATCAAATGTGTTATTCATTTTTTAATAAAGTCAACGCTTTTCAGAAAAAGGATATTACAGTTCGCATTGAAGCCGACTTTTGCCATGCGAAAGCTTGTAAAAGGCCGTTATCAGGCGGTGATCTCTTAAAACTCAAGAAGTTATTTAGAAGGAAAAAATACTGTTCCACTCTTATAACTCAAGAAGTTATTTAGAGGATAAAAAACACATTTCTACTCTTAGAACTCAAGAAGTTATTTAGAGGGAAAAACACAGTTCCACTCTTATAACTCAAGAAGTTATTTAGAGGGAAAAAACACATTTCCACTCTTATAACTCAAGAAGTTATTTAGAGGGGAAAAAAGACAGTTCCACTCTTATAATTCAAGAAGTTATTTAGAAGGCAAAAAAACAGAGTTCCACTCTTATACTGATCGTTTCAATATCCCGAAACACCGGAAAGGCGTGACAGGCAAAAAGTAAGATGAGTGCATTTCCGGAGTTCTTTTTTAGGTGACGCTAAGTAAAATGTAAACATCTCCCCCTTCATTCTTCACGTTCCCCCTATTTTGGTGAAAATAACTCCGCCTGGAGCATGCACAAAAGCGCGAAGGGTTCCGGCATCTGAGAACTTACAATACAGTGGCTTTTGCATTTGACGTTTCACCCTTCAAAATGAAGTCCTCTCTGCAGGATCGCTGTTTCTACATGTATAATCAATTAATATAAACATTTCGTGTTTCATAAAATAATGGGAAAGGAAACCTTGCAGTGTCTGGAATTTCGGCCTGCTTGTCTCTATTTATAGAAAAAGTTCAACAACTCAGCTCCGTGGTTAACACACTGAAACTTGAAACTGAAGGTACAAAAAGAGTACTCCTAAACGAATAAATAATTGTCACATATTATCTTTAAAACTGCTATAATTTGCCAATAAAATTTCTTTCTGCAGTAAAATTGAGCTTTTTTTGCTTGCATCTTTTTCAATTCGTGTTTTGATAGGTTAACCAATCACTACTTTTCTTTAACCAATTCGTCTCCTATTTTTACTTTCTTTTATATGGAGTCCTTTGTGTTCACGAAAACTAACAAATGAAGAAGAAAACTGTTGTATAGGAAGTACTAAAAATTTTGATCATCAACATATTGTTTGACCGTTGTTTTAGGGAGCAGATGTAAGGAAGGGACCTCTGAAAAGAGTGCCCGCTCAACAAGCTAGTTTTTTAAATTAATGTATGTAATATTGCGTTTTGTTGATCTTTTATTAAATTGAAGACCACAATATTTCGTCCCACTTTCCCACCCATGTGTCGTACAAGAAAATAGAAGTGGAGGAATCAAAGTATCACAAAATGAACTGATATCTGCAGTTCACCAGTTTCCTGACTTAGAACAATATGACGTTTTAAAATCATCTGTCTATTAGTTGGTTTAAAAACCGCTGCCATTTGGTCGACTGTTAGAAGGTTTCATTTTCTATCAACTCCATCGCTGCACCAATTAATCAAAGGTTAATTTTATTCTGATATCATCCACTTTGTTCAGTTTCAATGAATGTAGGGATTGATCTTAAATAAGATTTGTTGAATTTTATCCAATATGACTTATAGAAAATTTTCGAATTTTTTTTTTACCTCTTAAAAGTCAACGATCTGACCGAGCAAAATGGCGCTTTTCATCAGGATTAGGATGAAGTGATCCAATACAGCGGTAGACTTACTCCTGACCAGTAACACTTTTGAAGCCCTGATGCCTCCATCAATGATGTCGAAACTATACTTCTATTTAGTTGACGGATTTGTTTGAAGTACTGATGACAGTATGCTGTTAACTCTTCATATTGATGTTATATCGAGAATGTTTCCATATGGCCTTCCTGGTTGGTTGGTTGGGATTTATTGGCGCAAGAACCAAATTTGGCCATGCTGCTCCAAACGTACGGTGAAAGTACAGCATATGGTGGGATCCCATTCTAGCAGCACAACCTGTAGTAAGAAAGGCTTCATTCAGTTTAAAACTCCAAGGTCTTACAATGCTGGTATTTTTTATCCATGTACAAATCCCAAAGTTTGAACTCTGATATGGCCTAATATGACTAACTAGTGACTCACACTCGCTTGTGACTAAAAGCTCTGTTCTATCAAGCCGAGAATTCTACTTAAAATGTCTGACGTTCCTCGGTTTGGTCTTCCACTCTTTAGAAGCATGACGATAGTCGAACCTGAATCTGAATAGAAACCTTAATCTGAAGAATATTTTCGATTTATTTTCACAAACTTGATAAAAACGTCTCTTCTCAACGCTGGACAGAACTAGCCATGTTGTTAGCTTGATATGCACGCGCATAGCAACACTCGATTACCCTTATTTGCACTATTGCTTTTGATATGAACATTTCTTATCAATGCTTTTCTAATTAAGCACTCTGCTGGGTTAAAGCAAATCTTCCATTCGTAGACTTAGCGTAAAAACTTTGACCTGGCCTCACAGTTCACTTTATAAAACTAAAATTTTTTATTTTACAAAATCATCCACTACAGGTGAAGCAAAAAGGTCAGAGAGTGGTCCAAGAAAACGCATGTAGGCTTTTTTTTTTCTATTACCATTGAAAAATTATATTATTATTATTATAGATACCATTAAAAAATTGGGATTTAATGGATATCACGAACTATTCACATATTACAAGCACGTTTTAACCACTAATCTTATTCATGGATAGGTCTAAATATCCTAAGTCAATCTAACACTTATTTTTAAACTCAGTCAATTTTCTTTTGAGTCCCTGGAGTATTAAAAAAATATATATACCAAATTTAAATTCTATTTTTTAAGCTCATAGGCTGGTATAAGAAACTATAAATTTAGAAGAAAATTTTGGCTCGATTTCAATTTGGTAACTTTTCTTGCCAGTATCTTAAGCAACTCTATTCCACTTGAAGTATATAACCTTGTCAGAAAAAAGAGCTTTTATTGATTGCTACCGGCGCTTAAAAATTGTTATAGAGTATTATGCAAATTCAAAAATAGATCAAGCTTAAATTCTGTCAAGGAAAACAAAATACATTTTTTCTCAGAAGAATATTTTGCTTGGTTTAAAAGGAGGAGAGAGAATATGGAATATATTTCGTTATAAATAACTTCCTTGGCTTTAAGTGAGATATTGCTAAAATTGAATGTTATTCATGTCTTAATAAAGACGAAATTGTTGTAGTAATGCGAAAATCTCGCAAAATTCTTTTAACTGAAATTTGAACTAAAAATTCATTAAAAAATATTTTCGATAAACCAAAAAAATTAATTCAATGTTTTGAAACAGGATTAACAAGGTACCGAGACATAAGGATGGTTATGTTGTGACAATAGGATAATATTAGGATTTGATTGCACAAATTGTTGTGAAGAATGCTATGAATGAAGTGAAAATTGCTTGCGCACTCTTTAGTTACTAAAAAAATATACTAAATAAAATATGCTAAATATATTTAAAAAAGAACTAAATAACTAAATAAATGGATTTCGAATATTTACACTAGTTACCTAACTAAGTTCTTCACGAAGAAGAAACTGCAAAAAAAAAAATGGCAGAATTGTCACAAAGTTCGATCCATATTACTTCTTCGGACTGAATAACGAAACTAATAAACAAATTCTGTCGGAAAATATATTAAATTTTGCCTATGTGCTTTCAGTAACAGATTTTAGCATTATGAAAATAGTGGATTACGTCTAACATGAATGCAATGGGGAAATTATAAAACTTTTAGTGAATCTGATACTTCGTTATTTGCTGTTCATCCTATGCCAAGAATAAAACGATCCCTTTCTCCATTAAATAATGTTAAATTACCTGTGATAACAGCGATTAGATTGTTATGGACATAAAAACTGGAAAAGCTATCCTTCTCGAAGAATTATCTCAAAATTCACACTATCTTCACGACTAAACTCGCTCTGGGAATTCGATGAATATCGTTAGAATTTCCTTCTGTGAATAACTCAGGCGTAGCCGAAAATACGAATTGTGTTCTTGTACGTTATGTCGGTACTCATTCGTGGTATCCAGGCATGGCGCTAGAGTTTGCCCGACGAGGGGGCCCGATTTGCCCGACAGGGGGGCACGATCTCCCCGACAGGGGGATTGAGTGTAATGAAATTGGTCTCAAATTTTCGCCAGATTATTATTTACGTACAACAGTTGAATACCCAGTACAAAAATTTCCCCCGACGGGATACAAATTTTTTCCCCGACGAGGTGGCACAACACACCGACAGAGGGGCCCTGACCCCCCTGTCTCCCCTCTGGCGCCACCCCTGGTGGTATCTTCGAAGCACCACAGTTTTTAAGAAGTTTCTAAAGCGCAATGTTGCCCATGCACAGTCCTAATTGTCGTCTGTCTGGATCTTTTTTCCTGATTTTCAAATAGAAGAATGAAAATAACAAATCCTTAGTAGGTCGAACGTTTAGAATCACTATAAGCAATCCAGAAAGTTTTTCACTATTTCCAGGACTAACTTTCTTCTGACGAAGTGATTTCTGAAATAAATTTCACTTATTCCACTTTATTATATTGTTTATTTATTTTTATACAAAACAGAATCTAACAGAATTCTATTCATATACCATATCAAACAATAGTTTGAAAATCTTTTACTCTTTGCATGAACATCCCTACTAAAGCAACAAGTCTGTGATATGCAGACTCTGATACATTCATCAGATTCATTCTATGGGTCCCGCCACAGTATGCTACGGTTGATTTAGGGGTCTATTCTAGTACCCCCGGTTGGGTTCTTTTCAAAAGCGAATGGCGATAGCATTTCACCAACGGCTCCATCTGTCTCACCTTTCACGCTCCTGTTTTCGTCCCACTCCGGCACTTCGGAGGAGCAGGAAGCAATCCATTAAAGGTCAACGCAGTAAGCGCGATTATGACCTGCCATATTAATTATGCATATTACTTCGCCTGCTCCTCAATTCACGCTGCGCTACTATCTGCAAGTGCACGTCTAATTAACCACTCAAATGACCGTTGCTTAACTCCTTAACAGTTCCGAGCTCAGTTCTTGCATCGAATTATTGCATTTTTACACTTCTATACTTATAAAAGGCAATGTTTGTGTGTGTGTGATGTCTAGACGAATCTATCGCACTTACAGCTATCAAATGTCGCACACAGGTAGTCGTAATGGTGACTCAATGCACTTCGAAGCCGGAATTTTAAAATTTTATCTAGAATTTTTTTTATTTAATATTTTGTGCTGTTTTGTGTGATTTTTTGAGCCAATTTCTCAATAGCATGATTTTGGATAATTTTACGAAAACAAATAGATACACCATCGGAAAAAGCAAACGATTTCCGTACTAATGAAGTTTGTTTCATGCTCTAACGTAATTTACTGAATTTTGAGAAATTTTTGAAAAATAGTCACTTTTATGGTAATTTTCCATTAAGATTTCTTAAAATTCTCGCATCCGACGCTCTAATAACGCTACCATTTTCAATTTTTTTTTCAGCTTATGACTGAAATATTTCTGTAGGATTTAAAATAAAAACGGTTAAAATACCTTTTTCCGTTTTTTCAATCAATTTTTTCATGGTCAGTTCAAAGAAATTTTTCTCTAGCTCGCATTCTCCCGCTTAAGTTTCCCCGGAGCCTTCTCAACATGTATTGCTGCAATTTCATTGGCTGACCCACCACCCCATTCAGCCCAAATCTGGGCTGTATGGGGTGGTGGCTCCGAACTTCCCTCTTGAACTTTTGCAGCAATTCTTGAGTTTTGCGAGCAGTATGGATATTGTCATGCAGGAGGATGACACCGCATAATAAAAAAAACTTCACCCTCCGGGTCATGTGAACCCTTAAGCCAACTTTTGCAGGCTGTTTCGGAGTAGTTAGTGAATGAATGAATGAAAGGAGGATGGCACCGTCACTCAGCATGCCAGGGCGTTTGCGTTGGATGGTTTCACGATGGCCCAGTGCCTATAACTTTTTTCTGAAATTGAAGGAACATTTACCTGGAGCAAGGTTCTGTTCAGACAGTGGTGTGAAAACATCTACCGAGAACTGGTTTAATGAGTGGGACGCGATTTCTGCCAAGCCGGGTTAATCAAGTTGGTCCTGAGTTCAGATAAATGCCCAAATAGATTTGGTGATTATGTGGAAAAGTGATCGGCAAGTATGCCTCTTAATTCCCATTTGTATTTTCTGTCTAATGTTAATAAATAATTTTTATTACCCTTGCAAACTTTTTTGGATCCATACTCGCATTTCTCTTAATTCATTTTCCCTAAGAATCGAAGACTCTTGGAATTATTTTATATCAGTTACTTTCTAACTTCACGGAGAAAGTCACATAGTTCATTAAATGGGCTGCTCTGGAGCTGATCAGTTAAACCGAAAATATCCCACCAACAACCCGGACAAAATGACATTCAGTTGGTCTGCTCTGGCGGGACGTCAGAAATCAGATTGATGGAATTCTCTTATGGGACCAATAAAATGAAAAGTTCTACTTGTCAAAATCAGCTTTCCTTGCTCCAAAGGCCGGATGAAGCTCTATAGAGGTCCTTAGCAAACGCAACTTTCACCCTCCTTTCCCTTTCCCAAAGCAATTTTTATTTAATATCTTTATAAGCAGCTTTTAAGATACAATAGAAAGGGAAACTGAAATAACAAAACATTGAATTGAGGGTCACCTTAAAGGGAGCTAGTTTTAGCATCTCAGGCATAAATAGTAACAAAAAATACAAAACTTATTTGACATAACTTAAACACTCATATACAAATTTGCCAGGGCTGTCGACTTGTGAATCAGTCGCCAATTGCAAAAAAAGGACGACATTGATCTTCAAGCGAATTTTGAAACACGAAAAGCACTTCTAAGAATAATTTAAACGAAACTTTATTCTAATTTGAATATCAGTTATAATTATCAAAATTTTCCAAAGATATTAACTATAAATTAATAAGTAAAAATTAATTAAAACTTAATTAAAAACTCTCAGTATTATATAGAATGGTGTTGAGCACGCAAAAAGGTGTATTGTCATCGTTTTTTATTTAAATCTTCTGTTTCTTATTTATAATTTTTACATTCTAATTTGGATATGTTCGAGTACTTAGCCCTGGTAAATCAATTGAAAGTACATAATTAGATTACCTTTAACCCTCTGAGCGTCCAATCATTTTGAACTTTTAGCTATCAGGTTAGAGAATTCAGCTTTTAAAGTAAATGAATCTTTTTTGTATCTAATTATATCCCTGGAATCTTGAGAACACTTTATCCATGATTGTTTAAGAAAATATACATATAAATACGAGCTATCTGCTTTTGAACTGAACATGAAAAACGGAAAAGACGTTTGCGCCGCTCGGAGGGTTAAAATACAGTTAAAAAACTCTTGAGGCCTCGGGGCTTCTAGGCAGATTCTTGTTTGTTCATGTATTTCATGTCCCCCTGGCCCAAAATTAGACCAGGTCCATGACACCATGTTGCTCTAACAACTCCACAAGTCCTTTGCCCTCCCCACTCCACAGCTGCCTCGCAGAGGCGCCAATACAGTCAATGATATGGGCAGGAGAAGCAGGACAGGAACAAGAGCAATAAGAAAAAGTCTTTTCCTTATCGATGAATTTTAAGGCTTTAATGTGTCCACTACGCAACCTGGCCAATGCAGTCTGAGCTGATCTTGTGCCTACGGACTGTAGAGACAGACCAGGACGGGCAGCTTCTTACTTTACCTATTTGATAATCAGGCTCTGCTTGCTTGAAATTGTATGAGGAAGAGTTCAAATGAATATCATTCTTTAGCTAACTTTTTATTGAATTTTCATGGCTATGCTGATTTCTTATTTCTCTGATGTATTTCAATGGTTTGTTTCAGGTGAGGCGTTCTGTGAGCCAGTGTGGGATTCTGTCCTTTGTTGGCCGGCTGTACCTGCCGGAGAAACAGCCTGGCGGTCTTGCTGGTACGTCCTGCAGTACATTCCATCCTTAGATGTCAAGAGCGTTGTGCTTCCACCAGGTGACGAAAATTTTTGTTATTTTTTAAGGGGACAAACGACTGTTAAACCTCGAAAATTTTCGATTTTATGAAAAAATATATATATTATTCCCCTGTTTTTTCTGAACAATTTAAAACAATCTGCGTTAAAAAATTCCCATAATTATAAAAGTTATGAAGGGAAATATATCAGCCATTCAACGTAAACATTCAATATGACCATATCTTTATAGCGCCATATCTCAAAATGTGTTTTTCTAATATTGCGCGCACGATATCTCAAGAACTTTTGAATATTTTTACATAAAATCTTTACTGAATATGTATTGTGCTATGCTCTACAAATTGAACCACATTTTTGTACATATTTTCTCTAAAGAAGTTTTTTGAGGCGGTTATAGAAATGCTGAAATTTTAATAATTTTTAAAATTTTTATTTTAAATTGGCATAATAAAATAGAAATTAAATTTAGATGTCAATTAATTGAGGTTCAGTTTCTTAAACAGACTGTTTGGATTACTTGTATACACAAAATATTGTGTTTACACAAATATTTTATCCGTAATCTTCCCCAAAAATACTTAACATAGTTATTACTCTCTCAAAAAATTGCATACCAATATAAAGATTTGAAAATGTATATACTATAAGAGAAAGAACAGATATTTTTCTAGAAAAAAAGTGAGTTTGTGAATTGCATTGTTGCAGAGATATAATGTATCGAATTTGACAATTTCCCTGCATTTTTTCGAGGGTTGAGAGTCGTATATGTCGCCTTAAATAAATATCCTGGCTTTTTGTAGTAACTTATGGATAAACATTTGCTGCAGCAGCGGCTCGTCTACTAGGGATGCAAAGTTGCAATAACCGCTACTATCAAAACTGCTGAAAAATTTATTTACTTATGCTTTCGTAGCATTTGCTGACTTTTCCTTAAAGACATTTCAATTATCATATAAAACTAAAAATTTAAAAAAACCTTTTGTTTATCATATTCTATAACCGCAACTTTGTTGTGAAAAGACTGGCATATATTTCCAAAGCTTTAAATGACGTAAAGAAATGTGTTTTATGTTGTTTGGGTCAAAAAAGTTGTTTGCTGAAAAATTACGAAGTCTGAATTTTTATACAGTCTTTCGGTCCTATTAGTCATGTTAAGTAAAAATTCTTCACACTAATAAACTATAAGTCACATAGTACAATAGAGTACACTTATGCGAGTAAAATTGACCTAGCTTTGAAGGTCTGAATTTCATTTTTGCAAGCCAATGAACATTAGACTCAAAAAAGAATCTCACGTCGAAAGGTGGATCTTCTTCAAAGCGGCCATTGACATTTTCCAAAATCGCCTAAAATAGAGATATTAAAAGCTTTATAACTGGGTCAGTTGTATTCATAGAAGAGTGGAACTTCTTTTGTTTAGAACGTCGATATGCCAAAAATATTTTACTAAATGTGACTAATAGGAACAACGGACTGTATAAAAATTTAGACTTCGTAATTTTTCATCCTTACATATATCGATACTTAAACATAAAATGTAATTCCTTACGCCATTTAAAGCACTTTTTCAACTGGAAGTATATGCCTTTCTCTAATGGGTTAGGAATTTTCTATTGCTAAATTATTAGAGTGGATACCCTGTATAATAGTTTAGTACGCCATTAACCAATAATAGATTTACAGAAATTTAGTTAAATAAATGTATTTGATAAATTTCAATGAAATGATTCACAATTATGTATTATTTCTCCTTGATGCTGCTGAAAAATCTGTTGCCGTTGCATATGATTAACGGAATATATATTACGGCAATCAAAGTTTTCCGCTATTGATTCTTATACAAAATTCAATTTAGGGTTCGGAGCCACAGTGTAAGAAGTCCCGCTGTTGATTCATACACAAAATTCAATTTAGGGTTAGGACCCACAGTATAAGAAGTCCCGGTATTGATTCATGTACAAAATTCAATTTAGGGTTAGGAACCACAGTATAAGAATTCCCGCTATTGATTCATGTACAAAATTCAATTTAGGGTTAGGACCCACAGTATAAGAATTCCCGCTATTGATTCATGTACAAAATTCAATTTAGGGTTAGGACCCACAGTATAAGAAGTCCCGGTATTGATTCATGTACAAGATTCAACTTAGGGTTAGGACCCACAGTATAAGAATTCCCGCTATTGATTCATACACAAAATTCAATTTAGGGTTAGGACCCACAGTATAAGAAGTCCTGCAATAAACCAACCACACACACACACACACACACACACACA
>BGPR01006031.1:0-24506 GCA_013235015.1 Araneus ventricosus | reverse complement strand
AAATTGTCAAAGTGTTAGAAATAATTTTTTTTCAGGAAAGCCATCTAAACATGTTATCTCAAGCAAAAGAGCCACTTACAAACTTCTGACAGTTTTCTGACTCGAGAAGAAACTTACTTTCTGTAACGTAAAAATGTTTTAAAACGTACGATTTTTTTAAAAAAAATATATACATTTTATTGCCCTTCAGGTGGTCATAAATAATAGCATCTAGACATCAATACCATATATTTCTCATGCCCAAAGCGAGAAAGAAAATAATTATGGAAGGATGTATAATTTAATTAATTTATTTATACGTGTAAGCTAATTTTATTATTTGGACATCTTTCTTCTAAAGCATAAAGAAATGATTTACTGCATGTAAAATAAACTTCACAGAGAGTCAATTAACGCAGTTTTTCTTTTACGCATGCTCCTATCAATCCAAGAAAAAGTAAAAATTTCTAAAAGCATAAAAAGAGAATGAACCACGATAAAAACGATGAGTATTATCAATACGTTTTAAAAGAAAGAATGGGGTAGATAAAAGATGGCATTTTTATAAATGGGGTAGTTACTTTTAACGACCGTTCATTCGCATTTTTCTAAAAAAAATACAAAAACACCGATCACTTACTCACAGTTTAAGTAAACCATTAAAAATATTAATTCTGAACAATTACGGAATTTAGTCAATCTTTCAAAGTGATGTAATCTTTATTGTTGTCTTCAAAGTAAAATTCTTGTATTTATTTGCTAACTTCATCGCACTTTACCTCAGGAGATGCCACAAGGTTAATAATTTCAGGAAAGCGTTTTGATTTTTTTTTCAGCCGCCATCTCATTTTCGATCAAGACCTGAAATTGGAGAAAATGAATAAATAAATAATGAATTCAATTATAATTACAAAATGAAAGTCAATTCAAAACAGTTTTTTCAATATACCTTTATGAAGTATTTTGAGTCGATAGGGTTTTCTCAACCATTTATGCTCACTACAGAATTTTAGTTTAGTTATATTAACGTTTCGTTTTGAAGCAGCACGAGGACTATCTTGGGACGGACCTCGTAATTCTGAACCGCGGTCAGGCGACGAGCATGACACCCGAGGTTCCACCCCGTCCAAACTTCCACACCACACCAGCGGGAGGACGTTTGACACCCTATGTCTGATTTAACGCGCTACATACACGGCGGATCTTTAATGCAGTCGGGTTTCGAACCTGGTACCCTCCGACCCCGAAGCCTATACTTTTAGGACACCATTTTAGAGAACGTAAAGGAACACCAGTTTTAGAGAAGGTATGAAAAATTTCGTGACTTCAGTTTTGTTCTAAGCGTGTCAACCTCGGGTCATACCTGCAGTGTAAGAAACACTGGATTGGACTAAAATAACTGTCCCTAATAGCACAAAATATTCGACAATATTGTTGCGATATCTTTACGATATTGTACGACATTCAGAATATCGAACAACATCGTAGAGATGCCGTACAATATCGTGTGCTGATAGGGGTCCTTTACGATCAAAAGAAATATATGTAATCAGTGACAATTCTAGAAGACAGTATATAGAAATCTACGAGTTATCTAATCAACGATGAAAAACGTAATGCTGTTCCTGCTGATTCCGAAACTGTAGAAAGAGTTCTATAAAATTAAACAGCTTTTGTTTCAAATATTGTAGTATTTTTGTGCTTAAAATAATATAAAACTAAGTTATGCTCAGATATACTCATAAAACTAGATTATGTTCAAATACATCAAACACTTTTGAATACGCTAGGTTTATAATAAAGACTCTTTAACTGGGCTCAATGATACGTCACTTTGCTTTCTCGTATTGTTAACTTCAGTTGTCACTCACAATTCTTAAAATTTGTCCGAAGTGTCTACCTGTCCCAATCACCGAACGAAAGCAAGAATTTTTATTTAAAGTTTAATACTCTTTATGAGGAGAAAAAAACATTTCCTGACTTATGAGTTATAAAAAATAACTCTTCGCTCTGCGGATTAAATAATCTTTCTTTTCTTCTAAATTTAAAAGAAGCACCACGTGTTGTTTTTATCAATTTGCAAAATTCGTCTTTCCTTATCAGAATGTCAACTATACAGTTCATTTTAAATATTTATTCAAGAATCAGTACTACATATTTCTTTCCCTAACAATCAAAGAACTTTTAAGAATAGCTATGTTTTAGTTATTGCAAACTTGAATAAATGTGCAAGAAAAAACATCCTGTCTGCTACATAGAATTAAATTTTTCGTTTCAAGTTTCATGCATTCACTTTAAAAAGGTAGCTGATTTTGGGCGGATTGATAAATTAAATTCAACTGCACTTCGCAGTTCCTAAATTTTCCATTTTTCAATTGAAATTTATCTAACAAATTTTTTTTCAAAAACGCGCGCATGCACTTTCTTTCATCTGAACTTCTTTCACGAGAGTTAGGCTCGTCTCTCTATCCTAACAAAAAAAAGCAACTCTCGGCAATTTAAAAACCGCATATAAAGTTCTGATATCATTTTTTAAAAATTTCTAAACATTCGAAAGTCGGAATTTAAAAGCAATTCAATAGATTTTCCATTATCCCTGGAATTTTTTGCTTCCCACAGACGAACAGAAATGACTTATTTTCTTACGAAATATATTGATTAAAATAACTACAATCAATACGGTATAGTTTAAAAAGAAAAGTCGTTTTATGATATTTTTGCGTTACTTTTTAGTTCAGGATTTTTTACGGCTTATTTAAATAAAAAATAGGATGTTTTTTTTTCCCTCCAGTTTTTCCTGGTATTTATCTTAAAAAGGGTGGCATTCAAAAACTTTCTCCGCTGGATTCATATTTTCTCGTTTTTTCCTCTCGTTTTAAATCTAAAATTATGCCGAATGAAGCGCAAAAAATGTAATTTATTATTGATAAAGTTATTTTATTTTCATAATGATGTTTAAATGTCATTCTCATTTAGAAAAGTTAATGAAAGTTATTCTTGTAAAAACTCGATACTTAAATTAATATTCCAAATTCATTATTTTTCCAAAAAAAGACGACTAAATAATTAATTATAATAATTGCAAAAGCATCAAAGATCTAGGATCATGGAATTTTTTTAACTTCTTACTAAGTATTGAAAGTAATCATTTTTTGGAGAGAATGGATTTTTTAGCATGAGATTTTGTTATTTTAAATTTTTCCATTAAAAAAATCCCCTTAATTTTCGTATTCATTTTTTGCGTTTATTTTAACTGTGGACAAGTTTAACTGTAGATACTCTCATTATAGTTTTTTCCAGAAAGGTAGTTAAGACCGTTACTGAAAATAAAAGCTATCTTAACTTTTCGTCAATGAGACGGATGCATTTCATATTTCTCGTCATTTTTTAAATGATTACTGTTACTCTCAATTTTGCTTTCTTAGCTTTGTAGCAAACGAAAAAAATTCGGAATATTACAGATATTTTAGTATTAAATAATGATGTTTAAATAGTCTAAGACCGTTACTGAAAGTAAAAGCTATCGTAACTTTTCGTCAATGAGACGGATGCATTTCATATTTCTCGTCATTTTTTAAATGATTACCGTTACTCTCAATTTTGCTTTCTTTGCTTTGTAGAAAACGAAAAAAAATTCGGAATAGTACAGATATTATAGTATTAAATGTCTGACTGTAATTCAAAATGAAAAATTCTTTACACAGTCTTGAAGTCGCTCGATTTGTTTGAAATTTCTAGATCTCAAATCGAAGGAAATTCAGATCAATCTATTCGCGTCTGCTCTTTCCCTTTTTTTAAAATAGATGTCTTATAAATGTGTTAACTTATTATAAAAGTCACACAAAAATATAACAAAAATAGTCTTATGTGATAATGTTATCGAAACGCCAGAAATATCAGCGATGACAAGCCAGAAAACAATTGTTTCCTCCCAACGACTTTTCCACATAGGGGAAATCAGGGTAAGACTGAGAGCCGGGAAATATGGTGAATGACATATTTTAAGTTCATACTACTAGGTAGCGCTACATTACGGATATTACTAGCCCTCTACACTGCTGTGCACTAAAAAATCGCATAGTGAAGCCGCTGACGCCATTTCTTTGTTTGTTATATAGTGTTCGTGCTTTTTTGCCTGACGTGTTGTAATTTTCAAGACCTACAACGTAAGAGCTAGTGGAATAACACTTAATATATTTGCTTATTCTTCGCAATGTCTAAGAACCTTAGACAATACGCTTTTCAAACTCACTATTTATTTTCATTTAATTCTTGTTAATCTCACCTAAAAAATAAAGACTTCCAACATTTCCTATCAGGATAATTTGACTATCTTGTATAATTTCCCTATAGGACATAACGGAAGCGACAGATGTGAGGTCAATCATGTCTCCCTACGGTAGCATGATATGCATTTCCTTCCACGTATACCCATTCCACTGATAGAAAACCCCTTAGGTTCCGAGCTCGGGGGTATACAGTGGCGTTAATGTATAATTTTCCTGAGCTACGTGATCCATTATCTGTTCGTTCCATCATATGTTGCAAGGCGTGAGACCTACAGAAAATATTTTAATAAGCTTTTCTATAAAAGAGATGTCGGTCCAGAAAGACACACAGAAGATGGTAGAAGAACATTTCAAGCAGCAAAGAAAGAGGCTATGGTGCATAAAAGGAGTTATTACAAAGAAACTGAAGTTTGATTCTTTTAAAAAGCCCAAACTTCTGACACTCACGACGTCAGTTCAAACTTCCGAAGAAAATGTATTACAGTGCCCTGCGTTCCATTAGAAGATTCAATAGAGTGTTGCGAGTGCCACACATTGTGGTCTGAGGGATACTCATACTCTGAGTGAGGAGAACTTGTCTCTAAATTTTGTAAATGAAAATCCCTGATTTTGAATTATATTAATTTACTATGAGCTCATATTTTAACTAAAATAATCCTTTCATTACATACTAATCAAGTAAAAAATATTTAACTACATTTAATTAATTAGTGCTCTGCACTATATTTTCTAAAAATAAATATATATTTGTAGTGTACCTTGCTGCGCCATCTGATTCTGTGAGGTATATAAGTCAGTATCTACCTCCGGGCAAGGGGAGTTCCTTTTGTCTAGTGGTTAAGATACGCGACTCCGGACCCAAAGGTCTTAGGTTCAAAAGCTTGTACCTGCCAAAGTGGTGACTAACGAACGAAGAACACGCAACAACTATTTTCAGTCCCACTAATAGATGGCAGCATCACAAATCGCATGAATTCCATTTTCTGCTGCATCCGACAGATGGCAGCACTACAACTCCTACAGCAAAGCAGCTCTCTCATTTCAAAGTCTATGACGCATTTCATAGCACAAAGCTTGCACGTGCCTGGTAACAAACAATGGGGGCATCAATCTGCGCATATGCACGCAGCACACGGTAGTGCAACTATCGCTTCCTTGATATTCAGATAATATCAAACAAGCTGGGGGTTGCTTCTGTAGTGCACCGTGCTGCGCCATCTGATTCTGTGAGATATATAAGTCAGTATCTACCTCCGGGCAAGGGGAGTTCCTTTTGTCTAGTGGTTGAGATACGCGACTCCGGACCCAAAGGTCTTAGGTTCAAAAGCTAGTACATGCCAAATATTGAAGTTTTATCATAATTTTCATCTCTCCACGTGGTCAAAATTATCCGGGCAAGTTGGAACTTTTGCTTTGCTTTGTTTAAATGGCAAAATCGCTTTAATAATATTAAAATAAGAATTTCATAATTTAAATACAACACAACAAGAGGTTAATCTATTAATAAATGCAAAGATATAAAAATATCTCAGAAACTGATTTTATTAAAAATGGTTAAATGTCAACATCGACACTTGCCCTGGCTTCCCCTACTTCAACATAAAGATATCACTTAAGATGTGCATGCGACCAAAAATTGTTTTCAGGAATGTGTAATGCACCTCAATGTTTCCGACTGACATTAATATAAATCTCCTAGAGTACCTCAAATGACTTTTTCAAGGACTATGTCACTGTTGAATTTTTGATTTTGTAATTTTGATGTTTTTAGTCTGTAACATTAGTATTGAGATTTTTGTCATTTTATCGAAATGCTTAAATTTATGTTAGTTCAAATATTCAAATTAATTACTCAGTCATCAAAAACATTAACATTCAATGAAATATCTTCTTAGATTCCGTAACTCATTCAAAAACGTGGAAATATTTTTAGATTTTAGTAAGTTCCAAAAAATATTAATTAATGGTGAAATTAGGATTTAACTAAATACCGCTTGATGAACGCAATACAAATATTCGTGTATGAAGTTTCTACTATTTTTAGAAATAATTTTTTCTTTAATTTTGCTCTTTATTTATTTTAAATGTAAAATATGAGTACCTTGCTATATCTCAATTTTTTCCATTTAAGATAACGAGCCAATGAGTTTTCATTTTCTATGCTCACATATGTTTGTTTTCTCTACTTAGCGGCAAATTAAAATCACGCGTATAATGTGCATTACATCGAAAAATTTTGAATAAAAATATTTGAGAACACCTGAACAAATGTTTCGAGCTCCAATTTCTGAAATTCTTAAGCAAATATTTCTTTAAGAACTTTTAAATAAGATGAAACATTTTAAATGATTTCAACGAAATTTTAACGAATTAAGTTTAAAATTTTAATGCTTGTTTCTAATTATGATACCTATTTTGTAAGTAATTAAGTTTGGGCACCAAAACTATTAAATGGGATTGGATTCTTTTTATGCCACAAATGAACGTAATTGATTAAATAACCACTACTTTTTATTTCCTTACAGAAATAAAAGGTGAGTTTTCGTTATCGTCTTTTATCTCTGTCGATTTTAAAGTAATGCATTGCGCAATACCTGTTGAAAGATTGCCGTTAATTTATTTATCATCTTGAAACTAAACCGAGTAAAATGTTATTATTAAATAAATTTTAACTTAAATTATATATTTTCTTCTTCAAACAGCTGTTTGAATTTATTTTCAGAAACAAAATGTTACGTACAAACATTTTAAATGATTTCGGGTTGTGTAACGCAAATTTGGTTAAAATTAGTTAACGTTCCGTTTGACAACTATGTGACGATTGATTTAGAACGAATACTGAATTTTGGTCTGAAAGCGACGACGACGACATCTGAGTTGCCACCTCCATCTATAAACTTCTACCCCACATCAATAAGAAGGCATTTCATCCATGATTAGAAAAACGTATCTGATGTGTTATCGTTCGTGTGTGACAAAGTTAACATTCACCAGACCTACATACACAGCTGATCTTCGGAGGAATAAGATTTCGAATCTCTATGCCCCCAAAACTGAGATTCCTCCAACAGATAACTATTTTCAAACAGCCGCTGATGTTAAAGGCGTAGGACTATTTCACTCACGTGACTCTTTTCCGATCTTCAAATATTTTTTGTAACTTCTGTTATTACCCTTTATCTCTAAAATGAGACATTAGTTATGTTTTTAACATATGTAGTTACCGAGACATAGAGGATCGCCTCACCAATTCATGCGTATTTTTGCCCAACTTTGAGACTCAGTAGTCGCTGAACTACAATTTCGATTTTCAATTTTTTTTATAACTTCTGTTGTTAACCTTTATCTCTAAAATTAGACATTAGTTATGTTTTTAACATAAGTAGTTACCGAGATATTGAGAATCTCCCATACAACGTTTTTCTGGCGTTTTGGCTTGTGACTCAAATTCCTTCCTGAGACCCCAATGGGAGGAACGTAGTCTTACGTTAAAACTAATCAGAAATATGTATATTAATGCATTTTTTAGCCAAGACTAAATTTACTTCAAAATGAAATTACATTTCTGTGCATTTTATTCCCAGTATATTGTACTGCATTAACAAATTGACTCAGCAATTAATTAAATGCTCTAATTAATATGAGGAACAAAAAAAAAAAAAATACTACATACGAAATTTCCGAAATTAATCATTTTATCTTAATTTTACCAAAATTTTACTCTCATCGAATGATTAACTTTACAGCTGATACTTTCGACTCTTACAAAATGGAGATGCCATTAAGAAGTTAAGTATGTTTGTAGAGAGATCCAGATGGGAAGTTCGTGACTGACGATGGCTTGCGCAGGGTAGCTTAGTTCCAGTATTAAGGAATGTAAAGAATGAATTTCAGTCAAAGCCGTTGAAGGGAAATTCAGTTTAATTTTAAGCGTCCATGTGTTTACCGTTTCCAAATTACGGCTGGATTCAAAAATTCGAATAACGCAGTGATTCTACACGTCTCGATCTGGCCACCTTAGGAATCATGAAACAGCAAAAGAGGCGGGACGAAAAACAAGAATATGCAAAAAATAACTCGAATTATTATTGAAACCAAGATAAAAAAAAGAAACAATTGCTAATTCGAAAATTAAATGTTACTTTTAAATCTATACTTATAAAAGGCAATTTGTGTGCGTGTGTGTGTCCGCGATGTCCAGACAAATCTATCGCACATAGAGCCATGAAATTTAGCACACAAGCAGTCGCAATGGTGACTGAATGCACCTCGAAGCCGGAATTTTAAACTTTAATGTAGAAAATATTTTATTTAATGTTTTGTGTGATTTTTGGGTGATTTTTCACACTAATTTCTCAAAAGCAGGGCTTTGGATAAATGTACGAAAAAATAGGTACACCATCGGAAAGAGGATCGATTTCCGTTCTAATGAATCTGTTTTGTACGTCTAACGTAATTTACTAAATTTTGAGAAATTTTTGAAAAACAGTCACTTTTGTGGTAATTTTTCAATTCAGATTTCTTAAAATTCTAGCATCCGTCGTTCTAATAACGCTATCATTTTCAATTTTTTTCAGCTTATGACTGGAACGTTTTTGTCAGATTTAAAACTAGAACGGGAAAAATATCTTTTTCGTTTTTTTTAATCAATCTTTTTTCCTGGTCAGTTCAAAGAGATTTTTCTCTACAGAGCATTCTTCCGTGGAAGTTTCTCCGGGGTCTTCCCAACACGCATTGCTGCAATTTTATTGGCTGACGGTGCAGAGAGCAGGATACGTCATAACCTTCAACTGAATGACTTCGATTATTATTTTCGGCAGTGTTTTAACGTGTTTATTTGTCTCTCATATTTTGCTTGCTGTATAATAATCTTTTTCACGTTACAATTTGTTAATATTGTTTCGGATTAACGTACTCTGTACTGTTTTTCTACAGTTAAAATGTCATTATCGCAAAGAAAAATAAGCGTGAAAATCAATAATATGTATCTTTTATCCTGATTTTAGTTTCAAAACTTTTTCGTGTCACTGTGGGCGTTCTTTTCTTTTCATTTTGTTGAGTCCTGATTTCACGGGCAACGCCATGCTCTCAACTTTAAAAGCAGACAGAATACATCTAAGCAACAATTTTCGTAATATAATGTGTGATGGAAAATGAACGAAGGAATGTAATACATACGAACGTTTAAAATACGTTTTAATTACAGGTAAATGCAAGACATAACTTTTGATATTTATCAGAATCAACTGCGATACAAGCATCAAAAAGACAGTTGATTGAGTGGCTTTCACTTTTAGAAGATATCCGGCATCTCACATGCCGCTACGCTGATTCAGGCAATTTCTGCAGTGAACGCCACACTCTTCAACGCTATATTTATTCCTGTATCTCAGTTTCTGTAAGTTCCTTGAACAATTCTGATTAATATAAAACATTTTTTTGGAAATGTCTGTCATTAAAACGACTTTTTGTTAGTACTTGTACTGTGGTTCACATTGCACCACACACTCATTGTATTACGAATGTAGTTACTTTCTCAATGAGATGCTTTAAGTTGTAACTATTCTGTTACATCTTCTATAGCAGCGGTTCCCAATCTATGGGCCGCGGTACGCTATTCACGAGACCAGGTCAGGGGTAAAGAAGGTGAAAGTGCCATCAAACGACTCGTTAATTGAACTATCATGTGACCAGACTCTGAAATCGTTTTTAGGGCAATATCATTGGTCATTATCTTTCTGGATAAATGTTCCACAGCAGTATCCAACAATGCCGAAACTTGAACTGTGACATTTAAGGGGTTCTTGACTACTTATTTGTGTGAACGTGCCTCCTCAACTTTAGTTCTTCTGAAACATAATACTTTCAGATACAAACTGAACGTAAAAGGGGTCTTGAGACTGAGACTTTAAAGTTTTAATCCATATATTGACTCTTTCGTGGGGGATAAACAATATCCCGTTGAGTTTTTTCATTTTGAATCTTGACCGCTTGTTTTTCAGTTTTCTTACATTGAGCTAAGTAGTAAAAGTTTTTTGCTTTATAAACAATACATTTTTAATCCTTTCATAATGAGCTTTGCTAATTACTGACATATAATGTTCACATTATATATATGTTATATGTGTTTGTATTTTTCACTTGCATATTTAGTTAGTGGACCTCAAGATAGTTTTTACACAACAGGTGGTCCGCACAACCAGAAAGGTTGGGAACCGATGCTCTGTAGTATGCACATGTGAATATAACACAAAAGGTAATGCGATATTAATTACCCAAAATACGCTGAAAGACATGAGGTAAATTTTAACAAAATCAGGGAAAGGAATGGATGATAGTGATATGGAATGTTTCGTCCAAAACACTAATAGATTAAAAATTGCAGGGATAATTGTGTAGTTTACTTACATTAACATTCCGTTTTTGAAACAACACGAGGGCTATATCGGGACGGACCTCGTCATTTTGAATTGCGGTCAGATGACGGTAATATGTACATACTGTAGAGGATGTAACGGAATAGCTAAAACTTGAAGCGTTAGATCATTGAGAAAGTAACTACCTTCGTAATACAATGCGTGTGTGGTGGAATGTGATCGCAGAACCACAGTACAAGTACTAACAAAAGGTCGTTCTAATGACGGATATTTCCAACAAATAGCGTTTTATATTAATCAAAATTGTTGAAGGGACTTTCAGAAACTGAGATACAAGCATAAAAATAGCGGCGGAGAGTGTGGCGTTCACTAAATATTCATCAACTAAACGCTCCAGACCCAACAACTAATTGTTTTAGTGTGTTTTGAATAAGACTGGTACTGTGAAACATCTTGAACAGATAGAACTGCTTTTATGTTATATGTTTTTGTTTTGATAGTTTTTAAGATTTAAATTTTTTTTTAATAATATATTAATTTTTTATTGATATTTATCATTTTTACTTCTGTACATTTCTGGAAATTGTAAATAGTTTTGTAAATTTCGTTTTTCAATAATCTGGTTCGGGCGTTTGGTCGTGAGGGGGCGCCGGCTCTGGCGTTCGTGCTTTATCCATCTTGTGCCCATTTAAAACCGATGAGGTGACTCTAGTAGTCATAGGTATCGGGAGTTCAAGGTGGCGTTAGGGCAGATGAGATGTTGTTCGCGCTTTATCCATCTTGTGCCCATTTAAAACCAATGAGGTGACTCTAGTAGTCATAGGCATCGGGTCTTCAAGGTGGCGTTAGGGCAGATGAGATGTTGTTCGCGCTTTATCCATCTTGTGCCCATTTAAAACCGATGAGGTGACTCTAGTAGTCATAGGTATCGGGGCTTCAAGGTGGCGTTAGGTCAGATGACGAGGACGACACCTGAACTGGCACCCCTTCTCCAAACTTCCGCACCACACCAGCTGGAGGACATTTGGCCCCGACGGATTTAATGTGCACCAGACTCGCTTACAAAGTGATTCTTCGGTGGAATCGAGTTTCAAACTTGGAACCCTCAGGCCCCGAAGTCGAAGCCTTATCACCAGGCCACCGCGGCCCTGCAGGGATAATATTAGATAACGTTAAACTGTAATTAATAACAGACTTAAAGAAAGAGTAGAAATAATATAAAAAATATTTTTAAATGAAAATTTAGGAAAAAAAATAGGCAAGAAAGAAAAAGTAAACAATATAAATTTCATTAAATTAAATAATCCAAAAACATAATTAATGAGGAGGAATACTGGACAAACAATAAAATAATTGTCTTAAAATTGCTAAAATAAAAAAACAGCGATAATCATAGAATAATTTAAAAAATTAGTGTTATAAATAAACACAAAAATACGATAAATAATTTCAAAAAGAATCAACGAATGAAAATATTAGTCATCTATCTCTTTCCATCTATCTTCGCCTAAGATGTTTTTTTTCCTACCTTCATTTAAACAACACAAGTAATTTTATTATATAATCAAAGTTTATTGATGTGTTTGCTCTTCACTGTCATTTTATTTTTTGTATCAATAACTAATTAACTTTTTTCTTTAACTTTTCCATACAGAAGGTTAAGCATAATCAATGAATTCTACGCGCCCATACCCTCTCGCTTTCATTGCTTTTGCAGTGAAACCACACATTGAGCATTTTTTTTTTACTGCGCATGGGCGAAACGTATCGTAATCTTCTTTTACGACGTAAGGGCCAGATATATAGGTCAACTTATATAAAAATTCCAGTTCAATGCCGTTAGTATTCACAAGAGCTAAATGGCTTTTGATCTCGAAGAAAAACAAAATAATGAGGGTTCATGCACAAATTCATGTTTTTAAAATTGAATCTTCGAAAGTAATATTGAATTTTATGAAGGTTGAATATCATGAACATTCTATTAAACTTATAAATTAAATACATAATTTAAATTACATTTCGATTATAACTTATTAGGAGGAATAATAGGCCACTACCATTCGTTGGTTTCACTGTGAAACCACAAATTTCTTGAAATAAAAAATGAAATTTTTTTCCTTTACATATTTATGATCCGCTACATGTCTATTACTCATTTTTGAAATAAACTTAGTAATGTTCAAAATGTAGTGAAACATGTAGTGAACTTGAAAGGATTAATCAAACATAATCTGCTAGAGCAATCACCATTCGTTGGATGGAAAACAACCATAATTCGAATCGTCATTTCAGACAGATTAGAAGAAAACAAACTATTTCCCTTAAACCGACGAATTATTTCTGATTTTTCATGAACATTTAAAGATCAGGCCTAGAGGTTTTATTGAACAGCAATAGAGCATCTGTTTTTCTCAAACTCCTTTTTCTCTTTTCTTTTTGGAACATGATTACAAATCTTTCTAATCACTCTGCTAAAGATAATCGAAAAACATTCATTACACTCTGCTCTGATACTAATGCATTATTCATCATTTGATTTTGGAACGAGTAATTTTACAAATGATCTCAAGGTTAAAAATGAATTACAAGCTAACAAAGAAAAAACAGTCATTCGAAAAATTATGACTAATAATATATCGATAATAAATGCATATCGATAGAAAACAATGCTCCAGTCATTAATTTCACATTTCTAAAGATTACAAATGAGAAAAATGGGATTTAATATCTGCGAGTGATTTTTTATATTTACCGTGAAAATATTTTTGTTTTATATTTAGAGGCAAATCGACAGAAGATGGGTCTTTATTCAGATTGGGGCAGTTTATCGCGTTCGCTATTTTTTATGAGTTTAATTTTAAATTTATTTTTGTACTTTTTTTATGTGGGGAAGTTGATTATTGGACGCCTGATGAAAAGTGAAAGAATAATTGAAAGGAACTAGCTTTGCTATATGGATACTCCATTTTTTTCTTTATAAGAATTTCAATCAACTGACAGTTTCATGCTTGGTAAAATCTGTTAAGCGATTATAGAACACTTCAAGAGAATAATTAATTGAAAAATTATCAATTTGTAACTTTCATATAACAAAACAAAATGGAAAGAGTTTCATTATTTTTAAATTATATATTACATCATCCGAAATAATACTTAATGAATGGGATGATAAATATTATATTAACTCACATAATATGACACAGGGGGATGAAAATATTATTAACTTGCGTATGATCGGAAATAATACTATAATAGCAATTAATACTAAGACCTTTTATTAAATAATTTAAGTTCATTTAAGTTTATTTTTCTCTGAGGTGCATTTCGACAGGCGCATAATTCATTGATAAGTTGCAATTTGTTAAATGTGTGAACAAAATTTCATCATTAACAGAAAATAATCGTTTAAATTCGCTAATCCGTCTCGCTGGGTTTCTTTCTCCGAAAAACTGATGTAGGAGTTTGGAAAAAATCCCGACCTAAACACGTACATTTGTGGGAAAGTCTGAATGCTCGACCACCACGCATTACAAAATGGGTTTTTATGTATTCTACTTCATTATTCCTTTTGTCGTTGAATTTTTACAAATCCTTTTTTAAGTCTATGTACATGTATTCTAAGTACCTTTACATACCTAATTCTAGGAACCTGTACATAAATTTAGGTACATGTCGCATAGTTCTATCCTTCTAAATCCCATAAAAATTACATCACAGCTAAAGTTTAGTGTGCGTTGTAAATTCCAAATGTTGTTTTCTTCGCGTTTCATTTGAATATCGTAATCGTTTAATACAAAATTGGGTTAGATTGTTGATAAATTTATATATTAAATGCGAAATAAAATAAATTGATTAAATTTACACAATGGAAAAAGTTGCGTGTGCCGCAGTCGCTACACACGAGCCGCCCCTGACTGTACGCATTATTTGATGATATGATTTAAATTTTTTTTTAAAAATTTTTCACACTTCATTTCTTTAAAGTGTGTTTCTATCAATAGTTAGCATTTTATACCTCTTTTCAATTACCCTTCCGAAGTAATACGTTAATTGTATACGATAATTATATTCTCCACACCATTGTAATCCTGAAACTTTAACTCCAATTTTAATTTGTTCGAAACTTTCTTATTCTTTTAATCAATGAACTGCAATGAAAATGGTCTTTCAAACAATACGAAAAAAATGACGAATTTATGTCTAACCAAAAAATAATTGATTTTTCACAAGTATTTCAAATAGATTGACGACAACTTTTATTTCCACAATAATAGAGCAACTGTTTTTCTCAAACATACTACAATTTATTTTCTTCCTTTATTTTGGGAAAACAATACATTTCCGTAATGGCTCAGCCAAAACGAATTGAAAAAGCATTCTCAAACATTCCGTTTGACTGCTTTAGTACTTATGCATTATTTGTCATTCGGTTTTGAAACGAACATTGTTACGCATGACCTCAGAGATGAAAAGAAATTGCTAAGTGTTAGAGGAATATTCTCGTTTTTCCATAGAGCAGTGATGGGAAAACTGCGGCCCGTGGGCCAGATGCAGCCCGCTTAGATATTCTATCTTTGGCCTGTTGGAGATTTTAAAATTATAGCACAATAAGTTAAAATAATAGCATCTATAATTAAAAATAGTATTAATGGATTAATAATTTATAATAATATTAATAGTATTAATAGATTAATAATTAATAATAATATTAATAGTATTAATANATTAATAATTAATAATAATATTAATAGTATTAATAAATTAATAATTAATAATAATATTAATAGTATTAATAGATTAATAATTAATAATAATATTAATAGTATTAATAGATTCACAACTAATATGATTAATAATAGCATTAATAGTATTTAGTATAATTATTAATTGATAAAATAAAATAATAGTATCAATAATTTAAAATAATAGGATAGTAGAATAAACTAGCTGATATACCCGACGTTGCTGGGTTAAAAATATTTTAATGTCTAAGATTTTTAATATAAAAATGCTTTTACATAAAATATAGAAGTACACAAAATCTTTTTATAATCTGAAAAGTGTTTTTAATTAAGGGGACATACGGCTCTTAAACCGCGGGAAAATGGGGCGGCGGAACTGTCAAATTCTATACATTATATCTGTGAAATAATTCAATTCACACAAATTCACTTTTTTTCTAGAAAAATATCTGTTCTTTCTCTTATAGCACACACTTTTTTAAACCTTTATATTGGTATGTATTTATTTGGGAGAGTGAAAAATATGGGTATAATTTTTGGTGAAAAAAAATGAGATAGTCACCTTGCGCGCATGATTACCGATAAAATATTGATCTAAACAAAACAGGTTGGGTATCTAAGTAATCCAAACAGTCTGCCTAAGAAACTGAACCACAATTTATTAACATTTAAATTTAATTTCTTTTTTATTTAACAATTTAAATTAAAATGTTAAAAATAGTTAAAATTTCAACTTTTCTTACCCCACAAAAACTTCTTTCGAGAAAATATGTACAAAAATTGTGGTTCAACTTGTAGAAAACAGCACAATACATATTCAGTAAAAAATTTATGTAAAAATATTCAATAGTTCTTGAGATATTGTGCGCGCAATACAAAAAAACACATTTTGAGATATAGCGCGTTAAAGATATGGTCATTTTCAATGTTTACGTTTAACAGCTGATAACATTTTCCTTCATAACTTTCATAATTATGGGAAGTTTTTAACGCGGATTGTTTAAAATTATCCAGAAAAGACTGCGGAATAATATATATATATATATATATATATATATATATATATATATTTCATAAAATCTAAAATATTTGAGGTTTAACAGTCGTATATAATGAGAATAATGATTGAACCAAACGACTTTTAAAAACTACCGAAAGCTAATTTTCTCTATAAGTAAATAATATTGTTTAGCCTTCTGGGTGTGTCAGCATAACAACTTGAATTGTACATGCGTAATGGAAGCACAGTTTTTAATTCCAAAAAAAAATTAACAGTTTAATTAATTGTCACAAAACTTTCACTAAAATCTTCCTTATAATTCATAGTATTTGTAAGCAAAATTTGAAGAAAATCTATTCAGTAGTTTAGATTTCTATAGCCTACAAAAAAGTGAAGTTGTTTAGTATATTTTTACAGTTTCATTTATATAGATTATATTAGCTCGCCATAATTATTATTTTTTGTGACCCGCTCCTAAAAAGGTTTGAACATCCCTGCCCTGGACCAGACCCGCTCCTAAAAAGGTTTGAACATCCCTACCCTGGACTAGACCCGCTCCTAAAACGGTTTGAACATCCCTGCCCTGGACTAATAACGTGTCCTTAATAATTCATGCAGTTAAAAAAGAACTGTCGGATTTACACTGTCATTATTTTTGCAGTTCTAGAAAGATGAAAAAAAGACGTGATTTAATTTCTGCAAGTGACTTTTTCGTGTTTGCCATTGAAATCTTTTTTGGTTTACGTCCAGAAGAACAACGATAAAAGGTGCGTCTGTAATGGGATTGGGACTGCCTGTCGCGTTTGTTATATTTTATGCCTTTTTGGTGATTCTTTTATGCGTGTGGAAGTCGGTTGTTACGAACACTCTGAAAAGAAGAAACATGACTGTAAAGATTTCCCTTTACTACAGGGATTTCTTTCTTTTTGGGAGTTTCCAATTAACTTGCAGTTTCCAATTTCGTGCAAACAGTTAATTAGATATTGAGCGTCTAAATACAAGCAGTTATTGCACAAACTTGCAAAGTGCTATCCCACATTAAAGAAAACAGTGTTGAAATCTTTATTTCGTATTGTTGTTATCACGAATCCGAATTTCGGTGATTGTGTTAAGTAAAAAAAAAAATCATCAGAATATCTGTATATTAGTGATTCTGTCACAATTTATGACAGGCTGTATGACAACATATCACAACATTTTTATTTAGCTTGGGCTGTTTTATGTTTGTAAAGAATCGTTTATACAAAATTTGACGGAATTTGGTAAACGATTTTTCACTCACTTCCTGATATGCTAGTTTTAAAATTGTATACCTTTATGTATTTTCGATGACAATACACTATTTCGATGTTTTTAGAGCTTGATTATCGATCAGCCAATAAATGTAATCAAGATTTGATTCCATGAAAGGGGTGCCACCTGGTACTGAATTTGAGAAACAAATTTTTTCAAGAGTCCGTAATACTTATGAATGTGAATTATAAATTAAAGACTAAAAAAGTAATTGAAATTAGTGTTTTACTTACTTTTTAATACACTAATAAATGTTTATTTTTAAAACTATTTTCATTAAATTTATTTTCTTTGTTTTTAATGCGGTATATTTATACATTTGGAAATTAACCACCGTTTTCTCTAATACTAATTTCACCGGCAGATTTTATAAACATTTGTTTCCAGTAGGATTTTCGTTTTAATTTTATAAAAACATTATAAAACGATAAGATGATTTCGCACTTTATAATAATTTTTATCAAAGTATTTTTATATGAAAAATATTAGATATGGAAGTACATATTTTCATCGAGAGCAACGCCGAGTATATCAGATAGTAGTGTCATAAAAAAAAAGTTGAACTCCCGTTCTATTTCTAAGAAGTCGGATTTCAAAAACGAATTTCAAAGTTATACTCTAGACTGAAATATAAAGAAATATTTCAAGGCATATCAAGTCCTATTCATAACAAAAATGAATATATATATATATATATCAATATCATGAAAGTCAAAAAATGTTAAAAATAAAATGGAGAGACTGTAGTAAAACGGTAAAAGCGTATAGATGCTCATCAGGGAAAGTAAAATCTATACGAACCGTTAAAAAATTAGTGAAATCATAATGTTTTCTGCGTTTGTGTTATATTTTTCTATATTATTTTATGTTCCCCTTTTATATATATATTACACTTTCGGCTTTTTCTTACCGCAGATTTTTTTCTTGACATTTTGTTTTATGAATATTTATTTTGTATATGTTGCTTTTACATTTCTGCTATGTTTGTTTCGTATTTGTTATATATATCAAACAAACAAGAAACATAAGACAAAAACTCAAAAACAACCAAGACACAATGGCAAAAAAAGACCATAATAAATTGAAAAATATCATAGCGAACCGCTCGTCAGGAAGAGAAGCTCGCTTATGATATTAATATGTTTCGTTAAAATATGCCGGCATCTCTTCAAAACGCACAAGGCAATTAAAAATGGAAAAATTCTGGAATAAAAGACAAATAAAAAAGCACGAGACAATTAAAAATGGAAAAAATCTGGAATAAAAGACAAATACATTGAAGACGATTTTAAAAAAATTGAAAGCAAAAAATCCGAATGCAAAAGACATAGAATAAAATAAAACAAAATAGTAGTATTCACAAAAAAATAAAATACAAGCGAAAAAGACTTACCACCACCAGGAATAAGCAAACATGTCTGTGAGAAGCACGAGGAATGGACGCCAAACCAGTTATTGCTGTTGCCAAACAGAAGAAGAAAAGGAAAAAAAAGGCTATATATATATTTGAAATAGTTAACGTTTCTCGAAAAAATTTATATATTTGACTCTATTCGTATAAAATCTTTTTAATTTTCTATTAACTAGAATTTTAATATTAAGCAGGTGTTTTTTAATAAAATTATCTTTTCCATATAATGAGGTGGCGCCAACATAACACAAAAAATTCTTTCACCATTCACTTGAATTGAAATTTAGATTTGGAGTCAAAATATAAATTTTGTCTCTGTTTCGCGAGAAGTAAACAGAGTTCTTATCTCCATAACATGTTACATATTTTTTCTTAAAAACAGTTTGCATTTAATTTTCTAGAACATTTTCTACCGTTAAATTGCTTTCTTTAATGAATTTAAATTTATTCCATCCCACACTCTAAGAGAAGCAGCATCTCTTCTTTTCATAACTTAGAAAAAGAACACAAGTTTCGCTAAAGAAATGTTTTTGGAACTTTTCTCCTTAAATAACGATGTGTTTATATTTGAGGTAAAAACCGAGTAAATTTTGAAAAAAGAATCTTCTACATAAGAGAAAAACAAATATTCCTTTTGAAGATATATCATTCAAGAAAATGTCAGACCGTATTATAAGAGGAGAGAATTCTTTTCTTCCAAAGTTCTTTGACAACAAAAAAGTTTTAAAACACCTCAGCGAATTGGAGAAATAACATTTTTCTACAGCTAGAATAAAAACTTTTTTTCTAAATTCCTAAAGAAAAAGTAGAGAATAATATGATCCTCGTGATACATCACATTCTATGAATGAATGCACTTATTAGTGTTGGCGGTAAAAAAGTGACAAATACATATTCCACGAGACATCGTCTTTGTTACGCGGCTTAGAAAAATGATAACAAAATCAGATTGTGACTTTGTATATGAGCCTATTCAAGCCGAAGAATCGTGGGTGTCGTTTATTAAAAGAAGAACCAATTTATTTTTCCGTGGATAAAAAATGAGGAATGTTGAAGGTGTTACCAAACTGTTCTGCGAACAATTCATAAATATTCAGTTACGTGTAAGGGGAAAAAGTTCTATCCTGTAATAGATTTGATTTATTCGAAGGATGTCCGACATTGTATAAATTCAATATTTGATTAAAGGTGCCCTGACAATTCCGAAACTAGATCTATAACTCAAAAATGAATCGAATGAAATGCTTCAATTTATACGTGTGAATGTACGGAAAAGAATGCTATCTTATGATTGTAGTACATTTTATTCTAAAAGTAGAGATTATTCTGTCTGATTTAAGTTAGTGTATTTACCTTCTCTTTTTTTGTTCCTTGGGCATCAACATAGAATATTTTTTATAAGGGATGCCCACTCTAAACGTAGCTAATTTCTAAGTCATTAGAGAAAGGCATATACTTCCAATTAGAAAAAGAATTTAAATGACTCAACAAATTAAACTTCATATGCTGTTTGAGTCAATACATGTGCTTCTGAGAAGGTTACAAAGTCAAATTTTCATAGAGTCCCCCGGTCCTATTAGTCTTATTTAGTAAAATATTTTTGACACATTAACATTTCAAACAAAAAACTTCCACTCTTCTGCGACTAAAAGTGATAAAGTAAAGAAGCTTTGAATTTTATTATTTTAGGCCAATGAACGGCCACTTATAGGAAGCGCCGTGTGTTGATTGGCCGATCCTCCTCGAAGTGATCCTCCTTTGAATAGTGATATTCAAAACTTCACAACTCGGTCAGTTTCAGTCTCAGGAGAGCGGGATTTTTTTGTTTAAAATGTTAGTTGTCAAAAATATTTTACTAAATATGACTACTAGGATCGGGGGACTCTATAAAAATTTTGACTTTGTAATTTTTTTCAGAAGTGCATTCATTGACTCAAACAACACAAAATATATTTCTTCACGTCATTTAGAGCAATTTTCCATTTGGAAGAATATGTCTTCCGCTACTGGTTTAGAAATCAGCTATTGGTCCATGATTAAATTAAACAGCCTGCACACGTGTAGCTGGTTAAAACTTGCCTAAAAAGCGAGATTTAACCAACCAGATTTCAGTGTTTCGAAAGTGAAACAATGGGCTGGTGCAAAAGTCCCAGCTTAGGTACCGAAGGGCAACGTGTTTGAGATGCGTTTCATCAAATATACACGTTAAATCCGTCGAAATCAAATATCCTCCCTCTGGTGTGACGTCTAAGTTTGGAGAGGGGATGCAAGTCAGATGTTGTCCTCATAATCTGAACACAGTTCAAAATTACGAAATCTCTTTTGGAATCACCCTATAAAGTGAAGTACATATGTGGCACTCAGTTCAATGAACAAAATGCCCACAGAAGGGGTTACCTATAAGGGGTAAATAGTTCGGGTTTATGTCTAGGGGATTTTAAGGGTTCTAACACATTAAATTTTAAAGCAAGTACTATATAAAATAAACGAGGAGACTTCAAGTTTAACACAAAACATTTATTAAAACATTAGGGAGAAATTACAAGGGGGGGAAGAGATATATGTAAGATCTGGCTTTAAAAAGTGAAAGGTAGTCCATTTTCATTAAGGAAGAGACGAATTTTGTTTAGATCTTCATTTTATTTATGCATCAGGTTTTATTTCTTCATAGCTAAAAGTATTTCATTTATTTGCAGCTCCATGACCAGAATTTAGAAGTTTTTACGCCCGCCCGGCGCGTTGTTGTTGAATGCTTCCATGCTGGCGTGAAAAAGGGCAGAAATGAATGCGCAGAACGCTTAAGTACTCAGAAGAGGGAATTTTCCCTTTTAGAACCTCGTGACTTGTAAAGAAAGTTGTAGTCCGTTAATTATGATGAAAGTAGAAGTATTTAAAATGAGGTGTCATTAAGATTATTTAGAAAAGTTAAATTAAAATATCACATATATGTACAGAAAGTTGACGAGAATTTACATGAAGTCATATTTATTAGCCCCTTCAGACCTGGTGTCCGGTATACCGGACATCAACTTTGAACTGCTTCTATTAATTCAATAATTGACGAAACCACATGCTGTTTTTTTATTTGATTCTCGATTTTCTTATCAATATAATTGTTGCAAGAATTTTTCGTTTCAGGCATGGAATCATTTCATTTTTTTAGTTTTTTCCAAAAAAATTGAGAAAATCATCGTTCTTCCCAAAATGGAGCTCGGTGGTGATTTTTGTTTTTGAAGTAATTTCTTGATTTTAATCATTTTTATACCATTTAAAAGGCTTCTATGATATTTTAATAATCTTTGACAACTATTTTAAAGTAAAATTTTTGATTTTGCATCTTTTTTTAGTTGAAATATCCGGCATTGTCCGGATGCCGGACATGGGGTAACTTCTTTAATTTTTCACCTACAGGCTTGAAATTTCATTTATGCTTTAATCTTTGCAATAGTACACAGTACGCCAAAGGAAAAAATTCTAACTCCATTATTTCTTAATTCCGACTGAAGAGCTACATTAACTAGGGATAGATGTTACGGGTTAAGATTTAGAGATTAACGATTGGATATTTAAGATTATAGAGCCATGATGAAAAGTAGACGGGTCATGGTTACTTACGACCGGGAGATCGGGCGGCTTAAATGCGCCAAGAGCGATCGGTCAACAGAGGAGTTAGGGAGAGAACATGACGACTGCCTGCGGTGCTGCTCTGCTCGCTCTCGGTGTGCAGTCCAGTTTTGTTAGGGAAAAAGATGGCGCTGCTTGCAGCAAAACTGTGGTTCCATCTATCGCCAAACAAATTAATTAATCTAGCTCTTACATTCTTTCACATAGTGCTTAAATAATTCTTTACGGGTAATTTCCTATATATATTAGGGGATATATAGCCGTTTTGCTTATTTTTTGGAGTACTTAAGTAGTCGAAAATAAAAGCATAACATAACACAACCTCCTGTCCCCGTACCTAGAATCTTTATGACTCTTTATGAACGGTTTGAATGGACAGGAAGTGGAAATTTACTGAGACCACCAAGCAACCATGCCGAAAACAAGGGAATGGCTACATGTATCAAAATCATTCAAAGAAAACAAAAAACTAAGAAATACTCTGAGATAATCGAATTAAACCAACAAGGAATCCATTCTAGTCCATTTTATCAAGGGCTAAGGACTATATTCGAAATGGATTCAAAATATTTGGGAAATTTTTATGTAAGAGGCTTGCATTACGCCAAATATAGCGTCTCTTAGTCCGAAATTTCCCAACAAAAGACGAAGGAGGTTAGTACCATCTAAAAAGCATTATTTTAAAAGAAAAAGGAAAAACCAAACACAAACATAAAAACGCTAATAAGATTGATTTAAAAATGTCTTTAGCCTTCCGGCTGAATAACATGAGGGATAAAATGCAATTTAAGGACCTTTGGGAAAAAACACGTTTAATTCACTTTATCTAAAACAATCAAACGTTTCAAAATTCACACCGGGAATAATTTTTTCTGTACAAGAGAAAAAGAGTAATTCACGTTTGATTCAGTTTTTATTTCCTGCAGGATGCACCGAAAACGCCACTGACAGTGAGTCTCATCCTCTTGATCTGCTCCATGATCTCCCTCTTCTTCCTCTCCGTCACCATCTTCATCTTCTTCTATTTCAAGTAAGTGCCTCCCCTTCTCTCTCTACTGATAATTTTTCTGTGGAGACAGAACAGAAAATGCATTTTCAGCATTCTCCTCTTCCTTTGACACCACACCGGTTTAAAGAGGAAAATTGTAAATGCTTGATGGAAAATCGGATTTCACGCTGAAAGTCTTGTCAAGTAGCTGCTGTAAAAACTGTTCAAGTAATGGTGTTAATTTGATGGAAATCTTTTCTTCGACAAACCCTCCTGAAGGTATTTTTTAACTGAGGGATTTAAAATGTTCTTTTTGGCTGTTATGAAACCGAGTGAGAATATCGTAATGCTTAGCATTCACCATTAAAATGGTACATGAAGTTTACCGTGAGAAGTTGTTTGAGCATTACTTAGTTTTTTTGTGCATTCAGTTTTTTCTTTAGCAATGTAATATTTCAAAAATTAAAAGTTTTCATCGATGATAAAGTTAGGAGAAACCACTAAGCGCAAAACCACATAAATTATCTCTTTCTAGCTAATGCAAAATTTCTCTAATAAACCGTCCATTTCAGTAAAGTTGAATATTAAATTAGGAAATTACGTTATTTATAAGTATGCAACATTCAATTGTTACTTAAGTGCTTATTTATTTATTTAATCAACACCTCACCTATCTAAAAGGATTTAAGATGCATGCAAGTCCGCGAAGAAGATTCACAATAACAAAAATAATGTAAAATATAGAATAGATTTTAGACAAAATTAGAACTTCAAAAATTAAGTTAAAAATTATAAAAAATAAA
>BGPR01006030.1:0-85407 GCA_013235015.1 Araneus ventricosus | reverse complement strand
TAATATTCTCGGTGGTATTGACAGAGAATACGTATGCATTAACTGTCATGGATTATAGCAAAAGATTAACGCGTATCTGTCTATTAACACCTGAAAAAACTTTCATAAAAATTACAATTCGTTTTAAATGCTCGAAAGTGCTAATATAAAAATTTTACTAAAATGAAATAATGCAAAGAAGATTAGTCGCAGACTAAAAGTATTCACTTTTCATTAGACTTTCTTACAAAAATGTCATCAAACGTGGTACTGTCTGCGGTCTTTGACATTTTGTAGAGTGTAAGATCCTGGTGTAAAATTTTGCTATACAGGGTGTTTCAAAAAATCGTGGCCAAACTTTGAGGGTGAGTGAGGCATATGATATGCATCCAAAATCATATAGGAGCATGGGTGCGCAAACACCACGAGGAGTCAGAAGAAGGCAATTAAAATAATACAGCGAATAATACCAAAATTGCGGACATTTTCAGAAATGTGCACATTTTTTTTTTAAATATTTCCTCCAACTTCGATTATATAAAGAATAAGTTTTAACTCGCAATTTACATTGAAAATTCAAGAGGCTATTTAGGGGACCGACCAGAAATTGATGAAGTAGAAAAGGGATTTTGGATCACCCGCTTGAAAAAAATCTGATAATGGTTTGCAACTTTCAGCATTTCTTTTGTGTGATGTGCGCAATATTTACATGCATTTTCGTGAAAATAGCATGGATATTCGGGAAGATATAAAAGTTTTCTTAAAAAAATCCGAAATTTTTTCCCATATTTTTTTCGTATAACATGCAGAATTTTCAACCAAATTATACGAAACTTACGGAATACATGAAAATATTATAGAGAAGCTTGTATTAAAATTTGAAACAAATACGTTGAATAGTAAAGGAAATATGAGTAATTGTAGTAAATAATTTTAACTGAGCATGCGCGAAACGTAGCGTAATTTCCTTTCATAACTTCAAAGACAGATATATAGGGCAACTTATATAAAAATTTCAGTTAAATACCGTTAAGATCCAGAACGATATCGACATTTTGGCTAGCTCTGTATTATTTTAAGGGGACATACAACTGTTAAACATCGAACATTTTCGATTTTATGAAAAAATATATATATTATTTCCCTGTCTTTTCTGAACAATTTAAAACAATCCGCGTTGAAAAATTCCCATAATTATGAATGTTATCAAGGAAACTCTATCAGCTATTCAACATAAACATTGAATATGGCCATATATTTAAAGCGCTATATCTCAAAATGTGTTTTTTTCATAGTTATCGATATCTCAAGGACTATTGAATATATTTACATAAATTTTTTTACCGAATATGTATTTTGCTGTGTTCTACAAATTGAACCACATTTTCGTACATATTTCTACAAACAAGTTTTTGGGGTTAGAAAAGTTGCTATTTTAAATATTTTTAACATTTTTATTTTAAATTGGTATATAAAATAGAAATTAAATTTAAATGTTAATAAATTGTGGTTCAGTTTCTCAAAAAGACTGTTTGGATTACTTATATACCCAAAATATTGTGTTTAGTTAAATATTTTATCCGTTATCATGCGCGCAAGGTGAATATCTCATTTTTTCTCCAAAAATTATATCCATATTTATTACTCTCTCAAATAAATATATACCAATATGAAGGTTTGACAATGTGTGTACTATAAGAGAAAGAACAGAAATTTTCCCAGAAAAAAAGGTGAGTTTGTGAATTGCATTGTTTCAGAGATATGATGTATCGAATTTTACAGTTTTCCACCATTTTTTCTAGGTTTAAGGGTGGTATGTCCCCTTAAATGCCAGCTGCTGCCTCCAGATGGCGTTTGCGCACCCATGTTCCAAAGCGACTTTTGGATGTTTATCGTACGCTTAAAATTTGGCCACGTTTTTTGAAACACCCTGTAGAAATTGAACTGTCCTTTAGGTTTGAACGTGAAAGTCTATAGAGAGTTTGACTCATAAAGATCATCCTTTTTTAGGTACTTGATTACCATTTAACAACAGTACGACCTTACTTGATGAAATCAAAGTTAGCTATACTTTTGCACTTACACTTCGGATTTTAGGTTAGCAAAATTTTTTAAAGATTTTTTAATAAGAAATTGAATGCAATTATATAGTAACTATCCATAAATTCAGTATATTACCAATGAAATGATGGGAGCGATTGAGTGTGAAATCTATTTCTTCGAAATATTTTTGAAACATTTTTTTTAATTTATACGAAGAGTATTTGTAAAATCCATATTATATTCAAAATTCTGATATAAAGCAATTATTTCGAGAACCACTTCGAAAAATAAATGAATTTATTTCGGAACGAGATTTAGATTACAGCGTAGAATATTATTTATAGTAATGATATTATCAGCACGTTTATAGCTTACTAGCAGTACGCGCACGGCGTTGCCCGTGGAATCAGGACTTCAACCAAATGAAGGCTAATAAAAGCAAATTTTCTGTACCAGATTGATTTCTTATAATTAAATTCTTGCTGATGTAGCACTATTTATTAAGGGGAAAATGAGAGATCTTATTTATTTTTAACGAATATCAGCTGTCACCAAGTTTGATAAAAATTAATTTTATTTTTATTCAACGACAAATATTTAATAATGAAACATGATCACGACAAACGCCAGTAGGACTTTCCTGGCTACCTGTTATTTTAATATATTCATATTTTTTTTTCGATAATGCAATCGTTTTTGACATTTTAACAGCATTTTCAAGTTAACAACAATGAAAACTGTCACGTGACTGAACTGTAGAACATTCGAGTAAAACAGCCCTCGCAATTTTCGTAAGGTTTTCATCCAATCAACCCATTCATGAAAGTTTAAAATGTCTCATACTTATTCCAGAAAACTCTCTTGGGCGATTATATAAGAGATCACCGCCATATTTAGGGGAAGTTAAAATCGCCATTCATTTCAACCGGCGCATAATAAACAGGACGAGAATCGTCATATGCAAAACGAATTTGTTTTTAATTGTCCCCGCACATGCAACATGGGTTGTGAAACTGAACAGCTTGAGCTTCTCCACTCGGAACTTCATTTTCATCCGAAAAAGAGCAGCTTAAATTAAAAAGAGCTTCTTAAAAATGGCGTTTGGTGATGGTCGATGTCAAAACCTTTGTCGTTAACTGTGTTTCTAACGACGATGACAGGTATTGAATGAAATTTGAAGTTTTTAAAATGATATAAGCCTGTCGATTTTCTTAGTACATTAGAGGAGACTATGAGACTTTTCTTTTTCTTACGTAATAACGTTTTATCTTCGTAACTTCATTGGAATAAAAAGCAAATTCCGGTCCCATTTTCCGTTAGAATCGTAACACTGCGACTCGAAACCTATAAAAAATGGTACACGAATTAATTACAAACTGGAATAAATCAAAGCACCTATACAGAAAATTAACTTATTATTAAAGCAATTATTCAGAAAATTTCTTTCAAATGCTTTAAGTCGAGATGAATGTCTATTTTCGCTTGCAAATCTTTAAGAATCTGAAAAAAGAAAGAGGCATGGAGCTTCTCCGTTAGTACTCTCAGCGACGGGCACTCGAAGTCGAAGCCCACAGTTTAAGAAGCCCTCACTTACACCATTAACTCTTTAATTGCGGGTGTGGTTTATAAGCCACATACTTAAATTATAGCCAGATGCGAGTGTCGTTTATAAGCCACATACTTAAATTATAGTCAGATGCGAGTGTGGTTTATAAACCACATGCTTAAATTATAGCCAGACGCGAGTGTGGTTTATAAAGAACATACTTAAATTATTGGCAGATGCGAGTGTGGTTTATAAGCCACATGTTGAGGCTGTGGTTTATGTACCACTAAATTATAAAAATATGTTTTATTTATAAATAAAATGAAATAAATCTTTTTTCTTATTATTTATTTTACCACTAAATTATAAAAATATTTTTTTATAAAAATAACTGATAGAAAGGTATAAATATTTATAATTCACTACAAAATGCATTCTTAGTCAAGCAGATATTTTTGATTCGCCACTGTATCACAATTAAATACATGACGTATACTATATTTCTTTTTTTCGGCGTTCAGAGCGATCAACTGTATTAAAAGTACCCGCAGTTAAAGGGTTAAGCTTCACTCCAGAGTTTTTTGATTTCTAGTTCTAATTCTCTTACGTCCTCCCTCCCCAGTCGTGTCTCCAAAAATAATTCGGTTGCCTCACGATCTCTGGTATAAAAAGCGTTTCCTAACTTCTTCAATATCAATAAGACAAAGTTTAATGTTAATGTGTAAAGTGACATTTTTTAGAAATTGGATTTCAAAAAACGTAATTTCAAATTTATCGAATAATTACATAAAACTTAAATTATTTTTACTTATTACTTATTGGCATTTTGTTACGATGTTTTATTTTCCAATGCACTAGAGTTACGTTCTAAGTTTATTGACACCGTTTCAAATTTTGCACATGCATGAGCACGAATGCGCTAGAAGGTTGTCGGCATTCCTTGCGCAGAATCCTGTAAGATCCCCCAAGATCATTAGCGACCAGTAACTTTTTTCCCATGCCATGGGTCACTGAACAGAGCAGGTGTCTCGGCGAGAAGTCCAGCCTGTCAACAATGGACATCTCGTTAAAACGCCGACAAAGAGAGCCGGGAGTCCAGTCTGTCACCAACGGACCACTCGTTATTGGAAGTGATTGATAAGGTCATTTAGCTCCAGCCTGAGAACCCGCTTGCGACAGGAAAAGGACCAAGAGGTAAGGAACCAATAATGGCTCGCTGAAATAGACTCCACCTACAAAATTGACGAGGATTCGTGGAGATGCTTTTTGACCGCTCCCCCAGTGGGAGGAAGATGAGGGTTAAAAAAAGAGCGAGGATGGAGAAAGGAGGATTTTGGATGAAGACAGAAACGAGCAAGGACTCGTTTCTCTTTAGTGATGACAACGATAGACTGAGGACTGAAATCTCAAGTCCGGTAGACGGAAGACCGACATCATTCATTTAGGCCACTCGTAGAAGTGGGCCTGTTTTGATTGTGTGACAGAGTAGGCTGAAGGAAGCCGGAACTGTAAACAATTATTCCGTGATTTTTCATAATTTTCTTATATTTAACCAAGAACATTGTTAAATAAAACTCTTGCACGCACGTGCTAATAAAAAAAGAGTATTTCTTGGCTCTGGACCTTCCTCCCCAGAGTCCTTAGCTGTCAAACACGTCACAATCCGACCCATTTGCATCCGCGGCCACTATCCGTACTCTCCGTAGAGTGAGATTAAAACGCTTAAGAAAATCGAGCGTCCGCCAACTGCCTCATCCGATTCTCAACAGCAAGGAAGGTGAAGGCCGTCTCCAGCTGAGCGAAGTGTACGCGGGCAGTGCAAGGAGTAACAGTAAAGCGAGAAAATGATGCAGGAAGATCGGGAAATCGTCCACGTCAACCCGCGTTCAGGATGGCCACCTGTAATCAGTGACGATTTGGAGCAGGCAGTTGAACACCCAAATACACGCAAACAGGAGAATTCCAATTTCCGAGCTCTTATCGGAATTTCCACAAATTTCAACATCAGTTTTGTTTAAAATTGTGTCGAAGGACTTGCAATACGAGAAACGGAGCTGTCGACGGCTTCCAAAACTGCTCAGTGAAGAAGACAGAACAGAACGCCGTCCCTTACCCCCGTACCCGTGACCAGACCGGTCACTGAACGGTTTGATGGGCAAGACACGGGAATTTTATTTAAGAAAAACAAAATAAACAGAAAGAAGGAAATATATACACTATGTACAGCGCAGGCATTTTCACTTTTACACTATTAGTTCGTAATAGTCTTCTCTTTAGATGTTGAAATAGTCTTTTCTTTAGATGTTGAAATACCTTTCTTTTATTTGAAGGGGGAATGTCCGGTAATTGAGCTACTTAGTTCAGCTCGCTGGGAAGTTGAAGGCTAGGGAGGCCGGAAAAGATCTCTCACGGCACTTCACTATGCCACGGAGTGTATTTATACAGTGTCTTGGCATATGAGGAAGCCAGCGCCAAACTTCGAACAAGAATGGCTGAAAAGGGTCGCCAATAACCTCGTCTCCAGGCAGAAAATTCGTGGGATTATCAAATTCATTACTGAAGAAAACAGAAAGAAAAAATTGGCAAGTGTTTTAATACTTTTGTCCCATTACCACGAGGAAGGTGGTGGTTTTTTAAGACGTGTCGTCACAAGAGATGAGACCCGCCGTCTGGAGGCCCTCCCAGGCGTTGAGACACTGACGAAGAAGTGAAAACGACTGCGAATGATTGGCTGTTATCACAAGCGGGAGAGATCTGTGAGGAAGGCATCCGAAAACTCGCTACGTTTAGTGCTTAAACCGACGATGAAATAATGTAAAAAAATAGAGAATTATGCGTAACATCAGAAAATAAATGCTTTTTAAAACTTACTTGTTTTGTTTTAATTTCGAAACGGACCTTACTTAAAAACAATCCTCGTATATTCTTTATTTTCAGCCGAAAAGTCGCTGGCGAGGAAAAGCTTGAGTGACGACCTGATGAAAACCTTACTTCAAAACAAATATGTCCTAAGCCAGTCCTCCTCAACCTGTTTCGCATCTTCTTAAGAGGCGTAAGGACACAAAAATTATAATAATTTTTAAAGCAATTATAGAAACCAAAATCAGAACGATACATATCATTAGTAACAAAATTAGTTAAAATTAGGTGAATACCTGAAAATAAAACACAGGCTTTGTGATGTAAGCTCTTCTTTTATCTCTTGCGCTGGAAGGAGGTCTAATTAAAAATTAAATGGACAGGGATTGGATTCAAACTGGCATGGGAAGGTGGTTCCCATGTCCTAAAAATCGAAATCGCCTGCTTTAAACATTAAAAAAAAGTGAAAACATATGAATTATTAATATTTAAGATTTTGACCAATGACTAATCTTTAACTTTCAGTATTTGTTACCAAACACTTCAAAACAATTTTATTCGCCAACCCTTCCATTGATATTGTGATTTTTCCATTGAATTTCGGAATCTTAAGTAAAATCGAAATATCTTCTGTTTTACTCATATATGTTTTTATAGATATTTAAAAGTGACAGTGTACGTTTATTATTCATAGAATGTGCCTTTTCTTATTTTTTTTTAGTATTTAATTTCTTCTCATTACATGTCTTTTTCCTGTATTCGCACCGCACGAGAAAGAGAGTCCTACAAGTAGAAAATCGCCGAATCAGATATTTCTAGGTTTAATTTTGATTTCAAAAATTTTGAAACTACAATGAAGTAAAAATCCATCAAAATTTCAAACAATTCAGAATATTAATCTGATATACGAGGCGTGTCCGGAAAGTAAGTACCGTTTCATTCTACCGCCACCGCAGCACTAGTGTCGCAGTTCCGCGCATGTGCACACGTGTCTCTGGTTCATTGTCTGTCCACTGACGCCATTGCAGCCGGACTGTGTTGCGTTTACATGTGTTGGTGAGCGTTCAAAATGTTTAAGACTATTGCCGATCCCGCCGACTGTGAAATGCGTTCTGTAATACGGTTTTTGAACGCAAAGAAAGTTAAGCCAGCTGAAATTCATCGTCAACTTGTAGAGATTTATGGTGAAAATGTAATGACTGATGGAATGGTTAGAAAGTGGGTTCGACAATTTAATGATGGACGCACCAATGTTCATGACGAAGCACGGAGTGGGCGACCTTCTGTTGTCAATGATGGTTTGGTTGCAAAAGTGAATGAGAAAATTCGTGAAAACAGTCGGTTCGCAATAATAATGTTTTGTGACGAGTTTCCACAAATTTCAAAAACTGCTTTGAATGAGATTGTCACAAATCGCTTAAATTATCGCAAATTGTGTTCCCGTTGGGCTCCAAAAATGCTTACGGATGTCCACAAAACGAAGTGACTTGGCAGTGCTTTGAAATTTCGTACCCGATGCAGTGAAGAGGGCAATGAAATTCTAAACAAAATTGTGACCAGTGATGAAACTTGGGTTTGTTCTTGAACTTGAAGCGTGATTTTAGAGGTAGGCGCTTTGATAGCGATGACGACGCAAAAAACGGTGTTCATCAGTGGCTGTCTTCACTGGCGGCATCTTTCTTTGAAGAGGGTATAGACAAGTTGGTTTCTCGCTATGACAAATGTCTGAACAATGGTAGTAACTATGTAGAAAAATAGTTTACGAAATGCTCTTTCATGTAAAAATAAATTTTGTTTTGAAAAACATTTTTTATGCGAGTTTTTCCAAAACGGTTCTTACTTTCCGGACACGCCTTGTATATATAGCCACAAATATGGGCTCAATAAAAAACATAATACATACAAAATGAAAGTAATTATTTATGATATTATTATTTTCATTACATCAGCTCGCAAAGCTACTTTCCTTCCTGGTTTCTCAGCAATTAAAAAAAATCCCTAATTTGATCTTTGCTGTTTGAGGGGAGGGAGCGGGCGGGGGGATTTCTGAGAATTGCTGCATTTCGAGTTTTCTTGCCAAAAAATTGGCGAAGTCCTTTCAATGCCCCTGTTGGAGCTCTCAGCATCTTGGGAGACGTAACATCTTTCAAAGTTTTCCTTCGCTGTTCTTTGATAGTTTGGGTGGTACTTTTCCGTTAGCCGGGCGCAAGTGAAAAATCCCCAAATAATGCAGAATTCCGCCAAATTTTGGCGACATTTGCGCCCGGCGACTTGGCTCGCGTTTGGTTCACAATTGGCGACATTTGCGCCCGGCTAACGGAAAAGTACCGTTTGGGTATTTCTACGCCTTAGATTGTCGATTTTAGCTGTATCAATTCGTAGCTGCTGCAGACAACATTCAGAGTTCCCTGAGTTACTGAGACGAGCTGGACCTCCCCCTTAAACTGTAAATGGCACAAAAACTTTTAATATCTCTATTGTATATTATTCTAAAGCATTGGCGAATCCAGTATTTGGGTCTGGGAGGGGCTGAGGTTATAAAAATTTTGTATCGTCGTGACGAATGTCAAATCTCATGGCTTATGCAAAACAAAATACTTTAACTTTACAGACTTTACTCACCTGACAATAAGAATCATAAAGAACACTACAATACTTTCGATCATTTAACAAAAAAAAACAATGAAACGACTAGCAAAAACATGTTTTTGACCGTGTCAACCCTGCAAATACGAGTGGAATGTCTACAAAAGTGGGTAAATTTTCGAGCCTGTCAAGCCAGAATGTAATATTGTCATGTTTTTATTATTTTTTTAAGAAAGGGAAATTAAGAACAAACAGTTGTAGTGATTTAAAATAAAATCAAGAATTCTGGTTTAGCTCTGGGAGGGGCTGCAGCCCCATAGCCCCCCCCCTGGATTCGCCACTGTTCTAAAGGTACATTGTAGAAAGCCCAAAGAGTCTGCATTTCACAAATCCGTATTTTTAGGAATTCCTTCCCTATACAAACGATTCCTTTCCTATGCAAACACTCGATTTTTCCAGTCGAGCAGCCGTCTCCTTAATCCCTATATGTGTAATACACAATCCCTATACAAACCATAATAACCCTCGATTTTTCTTTACAAAGAAAACGTCTAAGTCAGTGATCCTCAAAGCTTTTCCATCCGATATGAAGATAGAAATTTAGCTTAATTTTTTAATTTAACTTTCACCATTTCGTGAACAGAAGCAGAAAACCAGATTATAATTGCTCAAACTATATATATAAATGCCACTGCTAAAAGAAAACGAAATGCGATGAATCAGAGAAGTTTCTTCTGCAAATGTTATAAATTTTAATTGGAAGAAGCGTCACCTGTAGAGGTCTTCAAACCAACCTTGGCGTGTTCCAAGAAACTCGAAGGCACACTCCTACAGTCGGTTCGATAGCCAATCACTCGTAGCACCGCCACCTGACAAAAAACGGTCGAAGTCGTCCCATTCAATGTCGATAGTTCATTCACGGCATTCCTGAGTCGAGCAGCCGTCTCCTTAATCAACAGTTGGGCATTATTTTCGGCATTTTTCCAAATGATCGTGAAGAGCTCCCTCACGAGTGTAAATAACTCGGTGGAAGCCTGGGAGTACAGTCGACTCATTCCCAGCTTGCATGGAAATGCTCGACAAACAAGGACAGAAGGTCGAGCAAAAAACCTTGTGCGTGCAGTCAGTCTCTCTCGTTTGCTTCATTAGATTTCGAAAGTGCCCTGCATTAATGTGTAATACACAATTTCTAAACTATTAGCTATACTTTTGCGTTTTATTCCTGACTAGCCGCCGGAAATAAAATTTCAACTGAATCACTTATGCATAATTTGGTACTTACGTATTAACGCCACCGCAGCTACAGATTGGCGGTAATGCGCCAATAAAAAGATTGGCGGTACTTAAAAACCGCCAAATCTGTAGCTGCGTTGGCGGTAATACTTAAAAACCGCCGAATCTGTAGCTGCGTTGGCGGTAATACTTAAAAACCGCCAAATCTGTAGCTGCTTTGGCGTTAATACGTAAGTACAAAAACTGCCAAATTGGCGGCACTTAAAAAGCGCCAAATCTGTAGCTGCGTTGGCGTTAATACGTAAGTACAAAAACCGCCAAATCTATAGCTGCGGTGGCGATAATACGTAAATACCCATAATTTTATATTCATGGCTCCCTTAACAAAGTAGTTTTAAACTTCAAATTGCTATAGACATTTAACCCGCGTTCTTTTCGTAGCCTTGCACTTGTTATGTTCCTTGTCTACATTAAAGCAAAACACGGATTTGATTTCAACATTAAATTGGCGCGGCACATTTTACATCCAGAAGCATGGCTTAAAAGACGCTGATAAAAAGAATTGCAACATAGCAACGATTATCTTTCAGTTTACTGGATTATTTCATTATATACTTTCTATCTTGAGGACTTCTTTTACAGATTTCACAGAAAAATGAAAGAAGAAAGTAAAATACAGCAAGATGTTTTCTTAGCTTTCAACAATGAAAGAGAAACACGCAATTAAATATTTGTTTAAACAATGGAAACGATTTGAAATGCGTTGCAACATTGAAAAGTATTGTTGTAAATTATACCAAAAAATATTCTTTAAAATTAATTAAAATTAGAAAAAAAAAAGTCGTACGACAAAATTGATATCATTGAAAAGGTAATGTTTTGCACTTTCAAGTGGTGTAAAAATAATTTTTGTGCTTTAATACGTTCGGAAGTTAATAAGGAAAAACGCCGAAATTTCGCTTAATTTTTAATTGATTAAAATTTCAAAAAAAGTTCTCCGAGGTGCGCATTCCCACAATCCAAAGTATGTTTGCGCCAAATTTCCTAGCTGTACGTCCAGCGGTGTTACCTATAGAGCGCCAACACACAGACATACATTATCCTTTATTATTAGTCGAGATAATTTTCGGCGGTGTACTGGTTTTATCCTTTCTCGTGTTCGAAGTACATAAAAAGATATTGTAATCATCAAAAAAAATCGACATCGAGATTCTGGTGAATCTTCGGTTTGCAGTTCAATGCGTTTCGAGGCTGCTCCAACAGCATTCGACCCATTCTTGTCATTTTGTTTAAATCGGTTATCTCACTTGGCCGTCCTTCGAGTTCATTCGTTGTAACGACGACTCTTTTCCTTTCAGTCGCCCCAGTAGAAGAGTCGCGCAGAAAAACATAAATGAAACCGACTGCTTAGAACGCAAGAAGCACGCAGACAGATTAACGGACGATTAACACCTGTATTCACTATCGGCAGTTTCCAGAAACACTAACTGGGGTCATTCGGGTGTCCGCAAACAGCAAAGCTCACTCATCAAACAGTTGGATCACAAAACGATAAGAAAAACCACCGATTACGAATTTCGATTTCTAATTTTCAATTAATTCAGAACCGTGCTGCCGATTGAAACGGAATGCCAAATAGTGTATTGCTAGATAGCGAGCACTGGTGGAGTCGCAAAATAAGGAACGCTCTAACCTAGGTGACAAAAATCGCGCTGTTTTAAGAACGCTTTTCTACAATTTTTGTTTATTTATTCATTTATTTCTCTTGAAAAAAAGCAGTGCCGGGAAGCCGGTCCGGTACGTCTTGGCTCCTCTACACCCCTACATAATGCGCGCTATACTTCAAAGCGTGAATAAAATAAAGATGTTACAGAATAATTTTTTTTAATTTGTGCTTATTTGTATTAAAATTAAGTAATGTCAAAGCAGAATCACGTCATTAATAAGTAAATAAATAAATAATAGTTATAATTCTTAAAATTTAGCAAAATTAATTAATTAAATTTTGATTAAAATAAAAAACAATAACATATTTTGCATTAAATAGAAAGGCGCATATGCAGCCAAATCTAACGAAATACAAAAACAAATAAAGGAAATTTAAATTAAAATAAAACAAATTAAAAGAAAACAATGATAAAATGAAAAATAATTATTAAAAATAAAATAAATCATTAATAAGTAATACAGAAAATATCGCGAGTTTTCAGAATCAAAACATAAAATACAATTAAATGTTTGCTACCTTAATGCTTTTAACCCCTCCCCGCCACCACTTGCGAGTGACTTATTACTTTTATTAAGTTGAAATATCCTTCACATGTTCAGTGTAAGGATCTGTCAGAGATCGCGCTGTTTTAAGGAGGCGCGTCTAACAATTTTTTTTCTTATGCATTTCTCGAAAATAAACCAGCGGGAGTGTTCTCCCCTAAACTTCCCCCAAAAGGTGCCGTTTCTCCTTCCCCCGCGTGGCTAAAAAAATTCGAACCTACTGTTATCCGGAATCCAATGAAGGTTTTTTCATTATAGTGATTGAAAAATATCTACGTAAAGAATTCAGAGAGATGCGTACCGATTAAAAAGCATCTATCGTACACTGCTAGGTTTCACTCTTGCCGTCTCAAGGACAAACTGACGTAATTCGCTCCTTTCGCGAGCACAGACGATTGCTTCCGTACGCACGCGCGTGGAGATGGCGGATTGGTTTCAATGGTAAATTATACGGACCGACAGACAGTCAACCCTTTGACGAACTTGGTTCAAAATTTTATACGGACCTACATTCATGACGATAAAACCGTGTACTAAATTTTATCCATCTAGCTATTCAAGTTTTTGAGTTATAGTGTTCGCATGACTTCGGACATACAGACAGACAGACTTCCCGTTGACGGATTTAGTCCAAAATTTGATAGAAACCTACAAATTATGTGTAAAGATCACATACGAAATTTCATCCCCGTAGCTCTGATAGTTTTCGAGTTATCGTGTTCACAGACAGACAGACGTGATTCCAAAATTGTGTTTTTCGGACTCAGGGAGGTCTAAAACGTGGAGATTCGTCAAAATCTCGAGTTCGAATTTTTTGACGATTACAATACTTTCTCTTTGCATACTTCGTATACGAGAAAGTGAAAAGCAGTCCCGGAACGCCTTGTCGGTGCGTTCCGGCTCCACTACACCCCTGATAGCGAGGCTCTACTGCCTTTATTTTTGTTCACTTCTCAATCCTTGTGTGTTTTTACTTAAATTTGACTTTATGATTTTTTTAAATTATTTTCATTCGTTCTCCGATTCTTTTCAATTCTGTTTTTTTTTTCCTCCCTTTACAGACTGTTCCGGGAAAGCCAGCATTCTTTTGGCTAATTTCTTAATAATTATTAATTAATAATAATTAATTAATAATATTAATAATTAAGAATTTCCAATTTATGTAATTTCTGCCGGTCACGAGGCCGACATCGCATTTAAAAAATGATTGCATAAATCCTTCCTCCTGATGAAATCTCTGTTCATCAGGAGGAAGGATCGACTTTTAATCTTTTCATGCTTTTTTTCCGCTACATTGAGTATAATATCTTTAAGACTAAACAAAAATTCTAATGGTACCCATAAATTTAACATTACAAAATAGAAATCGTATTTTAATACAGTCGGAACTCTATTTAACGAAGTCGCTAAATCCCGAAAAAAGTTCGTTATATGGAAAATTCGTTAAATAGAGATTCACCTTTTAAGATACTTTAAACTACACAAAACAGATTTTAAATTCATAAACACTAAATAGTATTAAAAAAGTAATTAATCACACCTTTATTTTGTAAATTAATATATTTTTTTTATATATTTTTCCTATCAAAAAGAAATCTTCGAGGAAAACAAGAATAAAACAAAACATTGTCCGGTAATACACTGTATTTTCAATTTAAAAAATGATTTTATATTAAAATTAAGGAATTTTAGCATTTCCTCATACGAAGGTTTGTTGATTTCTGCATCATGATCATTTCATCTTCACATCTTCGTCTTCATCGCAATTCATTGCTGTATTGTTTTAATTTTTCACACTGTCCACTTCAAAACTGCTTCATGCACATCTTCATAGACACATGCTTTTAAACGTTTTGAGCAAGAATTCGATGAATCATAATTTCGTATCTTATCACGATTTTTTTATTATGGTTGATAAGCTGTTTGGAGGAATACCAAATTTTAAGGCAATATCCTTTTTTCTCACGCCTTTATCCACCTCATGAAGAATTAAATTTTTTTCTTTGATGCTCAAGCACTTTCGCTTTGACGTTTTCCAGCTTCAAGGTCATTGATCACCATAAAATGTGTTAAAAGAAAGAATAAGTTTGAAATGTTTAGAAATATTTTGAGAAATAGGGAGGAAAAAACATATTGGATCACAAGAAAAAGTTCTTTAAATAGAGAATGCACTTCGCTATTTGGAGGTTATTTTGCGAAGAAATTCGCAAAATGTTCTTGGTTCCAAGAAAAAGTTCGCAAAATAGAGAAATTCGCAAAACAGAGGTTCGTTAAATAGAGGTCCGACTGTATTATCATAAAGTCGAAATGCAAATAAAGAAGTCAACAAAATGTATCTGTTAGCGTTTTATTCCGAGATTCCACTATTTCAGTTCTAGGGAAAAAAGACTTGAAGGCTACTCCTATAAATTTTAAGCAATTATTTTTGTACCTATTATTTATTAGGGGCGTTCAAGGGAGTGAAGTGCGACAAATATTTAAACGTTTCGTTTTTTAATATTTGTTACTTATATAATAATCTCAAAAGCAAATAAACTGACTGAACTTGAGGAGCTGCAAGCTTTGATCTTATCGGAGGAATGAGTCTATTTCGAGAGAAATGGGAAGATAGTAAACAGTTATCGGAATATTTTTAAAAACGAATGAAGGAGTAGAGACGCTGGAGTAAGAGCTGGAGTCTCGTTAACAATATATGAACGGGGAGTTTCGGAATCAGCACCATCCCAATTCAAAGAAATGACTCGAATGGCGATGGTAAATGTCCGTAAGAAAATTAATTGTAATATAATTACTCGATCTGGAACCTAATCAATGCAAAGCAATGTTGTACAAAAGCCTCCCTTACTCTCCAGACCTAAACATAGTATTTAGAATTTGTAAGGAGCGGCTTGGGACGATCAATAACTACAGGTTGTTGAAAGGAAATAGAACGATGCCCAGATGGCTGGAGTTTTTTTTTTTTTTTTTTTTTTTGGCAAGATTTGGAAAGAGAAAAATAAAGTTTCTCAAAAATTTAATTAGGTTGCGATATGTAATTAGATGGGATTGCTTTTCGCTTAATGGCGTGTAACCTCTTGCATCTGTTTCTGGGGAAATTAATTCAGAAGCTCACAAAGGCACTTTTGCTGGCCTCCTTACGACTTATCTGAAAGAGGAAAGATGGATGGATCTTCTAACACAGGGCCGGATTGACACATTTCTACGCCCGAAGCCAAATTATATTCTGCGCCCCCTCTTAAAAAAGTTGATATAGAATTTCCATTTTAACATTACAATGTATTTTCAGCATAGCATGAAGAATCGTGGAGACTTCTTTATCAAAAATAAAATGTTTATTGGACGTCTTCCACAGCACAAACATTTTAAGCAAACACATACACTTACATCACACACGTTACATCACTGACTGATATCGAATTCTATCTTAAATAATATTTCTTCTTCTCCGTTGCTAGGCAACTGGTAGCAAAATACAAATATAGCGTTGCCACCTTATTATAACTTTTTAAAAGAATCGATTTCAAACGATTATTTTAATTAATTTTTTTTACAGCCAAACGATATTTTTAAATTAATTTCTTTTATGGTCAAACGATTTTTTATCTAATTAATTTCTTTTATTTAAATATCTTAATAATTCTCTTGGAATTCTACAAGCATTATATATATTTTTTTATTTGTTACAAATATCACAACATTCGATATTTTATTTTTAAAAAGAGCTTAATAAATTTATAATCTTTGAACCCCATTAACTTTTTTATTCAAAATTGTACTACTTATGAAACAACATAATAATAACACATACAAAAATGCTCCATCGAATTTCCTGAAAATCGTCTTAAATACCTACTAGAACTTCTTTGTTCAAGCTTCAAAGCGAAGTTTAAGTTCTTCCTTAGGCTTGAAAGCGAAGATTTTATTAAATCTATTTCCATGCAAAGAAATACGAGGGCAAGAGATGATAAGATCTGCAAAACACAAAAAAATGTAGCGTTCAGTATATTTAATGCAACGAATGTAGATTTAAAAAAACATCATTTTATATGGCTTTTTCAAAATAATGCTGAAAAATTTGTAACAATTTGGTTTTTATTTCTTCTGTATAAGTGCCCCCTGACGGCTGCACCCTAGACCATGACCTGGGTTGGCCTGTGGGAAATTTGGCCTTGTTCCAACAAAATAATATATCTATCCACAAAATTCTGGTTTCAGACCAATAATATTCAAACTAACGAGACTAATAATATTGATGATGAGAAATAAACTCCAGTACTCGTCGTGGCGATCTGATGCTCAGTAGATCTGCCGTCGTGTCTAGAGCATGTTTGCATTGGTTCAATGTGTGAAGTTTTAAAATCATGCTCAATAATTTTGCTTCGGGATAAAAAAATATTTTAAGTAACATGGTTCTAAATTTTTACTCTTAAAATAAAATTTCCACCATCAATGTCTGGAAAATTGATTGAAATTGCAATCTTATAACAATGAAATCAATATCATACAACGAAAGCCAGAAAACAAAGATAAACTCGGAGGTAATCGAAAAAAACAAACAAGGGGTCCATTCTAGCCCATTTTTTCAAGGGCTAAGGACTTTTTCGAAATGGATTCAAAATAATAATTGGGAAATTTTTCTAAAAGAAGCTAGCATTAAGCCAAACATAGCTTGTCTTAGCCCGAAATTTCCCAACGAAAGACAAAGGAGATCTGTACATCAAAAAGCATTATTACTAATATAATATCCCAGATCCTCCGGTAACGCTCTGACGTCACCAACAATAAAACTCACGCCATAGCACTGCGAGACGTTAAACAGCATTATTTCATTTTTAGAGAACCGAAATTTCAGTAATTTTAAATTTAAAGGAGTAATTGCCGTTCTAATTTCAAATTCAATAGCTCTAAAATAGTGAAATAAAATTTTCTATCGATTGATATAAAATTTATTTTGCTATGATCAATAGTTACCGAGAAATTTTAAATTATATTAATCCTATATTTCAAATTAATTTCCGTTTTTTAATAGCAAGTAGTAAATTACGTCAGTGGTATATCATGCGCGTGATATAGTTTGGACGCCAAATTGTATCTGAATGCAATCGTGGCGATGTTGTTTTCTTGCCAAGAATTAAATTAGCCACCAGCGACGTGAATTTACCATTCGTTCTCAACCGCCGCCTGTTCCCGTTAATTCCAGCTTACATGATGACTATCAACAAATCGCAGGGGCAAACTTTCGCTCATGTTGGAATTTACCTCGATGAGCCTGTCTTTTCACATGGACAGCTCTATGTTGCACTTTCAAGGTCTAGGATTCCCAATCACGTTAAAATTTACACAAAGACATCTGAAGTACAAGGAAAATTATTAAACAACGAAAAATACTTCACGCGGAATGTTCTTTACCAAGAGGTTTTTTGAATAGAGAAATATTTAAATAATTTATAAATAAAAAAATATTTCCTGTCATAAAACATATGTTTATTTTATTTGTTTTCAATCAATGTTAAACATATCTATTTAAACACGTCAGATTTGAAGGGAAATCTCTCGAATGAAGAGGCAATTTGCACCCGTCAAACCATGTGATGTCAAGACGTGTGATTTTCTAGTTTCAAAAGAAAGGGGAAAAACAAAACACATACATCAAAAAGCTAATAAGATTGATTTAAAAATATCAGCCATCTGGCTTTTTAAAGTTAGCTATCATAAATAAAAACTTACCCCATGCCCTGAATAGAAAAAAAGAGAAAGAAAGAGAAAAAATGTCCTCACATGTAATCACAAACCCACGCTAACTTTCTTCTAAAAAGAGGTATTAGCAAATTATTAAAGAAGTACTAGTCCCATGGCGCCATCCATATTCGAAAAACTAAACAGAAGAAGTAAAAACAGGCGTTTTCTTAGCGAATGGAACTATTTAGACATATAAATAAATTCATTAAATAAATTCCTAAAGACTGAAAGTTTTTTTGTCATAATAGCACGCATCTTTCTTTTTCAGCTTTTTTTAGTTAAGCTTTTCTTTTATTGGTTATTCGATTTTTATTATTAGTTAAGTTTTTTTGCTTTAGTTTTAAAATTTATTTTTGTAAAATTGTTTTGTATTCAATAAAATGGTCGACGTTCATCCTGAGCCGAGTCCTGTCCACTTCCACTTTATACCCACTTAAACCAATTGCGAAGAATCATAATTCATTCTAGATACGGGTCATGAAGTGGTGTTATATCTTCAAAGGATCACCACTTATTTGCATTTAATATTATTATTTAGCAGTTTTTCTGACATCAAAACTTTGCTCTTAAGTACAATCATGTGAGCATTTCGTTAACCGTAAACATTTAAATGTATGTAGTGCATTATTATAAAACTTTATAATCATAAATTTTTTGGATTCAATAAAATTATCGGCACTCGTACTGTGCCGTGTCCGGGCTGCTACCACTTCATGTCCACCCAAACCGATTACAAAGAGTCACAATGATTCTAGATAAGTTAGCATGAAATGGTGTTGTATCTGCAAAGAGACCTGTACTGAGATGCAGAACGAGACGTGTCGACACAAGCTTCACGAAATCTTCTTCGCCTTATGTTTCCTTAGCCTTAAGACAATGTAGGGCAAGGAGAAACGCAGAATGTACAGCCAAAATGTGGCGGCGAGTTCTCTTCTCAGGCGAGTCAGGATTTTGTTCAGAGCCAATTTGTGTATGCCACAGACAGAATGTGGTATGAGAATTAATTCCGAATTTGACGCGCTAAGAGTCACAAAATAGACGCTCTGGAAAGGAATAAGTTTAGGTAGATGTAAAGACCTGTATATCATCTGGAATACCTATTTGTTGAATAAATAATGCAGGAAGGGTATTCTTAAATCTTTTGTTTTGCCATATGTTGGCGCCACCGCTGATTCGTTCATTTTAATGGACGACTAACCGCTCTCGCCGCTCTCCTGGCGGGTTCGTGGCCAACACCCACTCGACGGATTTCCATAATTTTTATTTCATATGAAAGCTTTTGACGTCTAGATATGTTATCAAGAGTCTCCTGCCCCACACCAGCCTCCATTTTCAAACGAAATCGAAAAAACACTTCTCCACCATACATTCTCTTGGGGAGGGGGACCTTTAGACAGTTCTCCAGCCACAACCACCCACGGATTTCGACAATTTTTATTTCGTGTGAAACCTTGTGACGTCTAGATATGTCATCAAGGGTCTTAGGGTCTTCTGCCCCACCCCCTATCCCATTTTTTAACGAAATCGAAAAAACATATAGAGATTGTATGGTGGAGAAGTGTTCGTTCGAAAATGGAGGGTGGTGTGGGGCAGGCAACTCTCGATAACATATCTAGACGTCATAAGCTTTCATATGAATTAAAAATTATAGAAATCCGTCGGGTGGTTGTGGCTGGCGAACTGTCTGAAGGTTTTGCCGTATTATTTTAAATACATAGATATCGTTCGATATCTCAGAGCTCATTTTGTTGGAGACTGGCTTTTGAAGTAGGTTATCCAGCGCATGGAATGATAAACGTGCCCATCCAACATAAATCCAAAGGAGTGTGTTTGGAACATTCTATGGAGACGGATTGCTGCTCGAGCAAGGCCTCCTCTGATAAATCTAGAGCTAGAGACTGCCCATGCGAAGAAACGTTAATGAGTACCTCAGCATTTACAGGGACCACTTTATAAATTCCAAGCCATTCCGATGTTGAGCCGTTTCAGATGTGCGGAAAGTCGATCCGGTGTTAAGTCTATATCACACTGACGGCTATAGTGCTCTGTTATCGTCAGTACGAGCGCAATGCCACTCACCAAAAAAGTTTGTAGCACGTGACCGGTCAGACAAGATGACGGAAATCGTGGGCTGTATTCAATCGGCTTTAATACCCGCGTCGGCCCAGCCTACCCAAAAAGGGTGTAAGGCAAATAGTATTCAACCGGCTTGAAAATGCACACGATGGTGACAGAAAATCGTCAGCAGCGAAAATTCAAATCAATCGGATGTGACTTTGACGGTGACGTAGTTCGCCAGCGAATATAGTCCACGATTTCCGCCATCTTGTCTCACCGGTCACGTGCTACAAACCTTTTTGGTGAGTGGCATTGCGCTTGTCAAGAAATTAATCTTATTTTTATTCAGAATTGGTAAGAATTATTCAAAATAAATTGAACATCAAGAAGATCCTACCTTTTCTGTCGACCCGGGGAGAGCATGCGCCGAATTTGCAATAAACTTTGTTAATCCATTCGATTGAATCACGCACTACGAAATAAGTGAAATAAGCTGAATCATGCTTTCAAATTGAAAAAGCATTATATTGACTTAACTACGCATAAATCAAAACACAGAACTAACACAGGTACATGAAGCTAGAAGCAAAAGATTAGAAGAGCACAGTAATGGCGTAAGTTTCAGTTTCTTCTCAAGAGTTTTAGTTTCATTTTTGACTCAAGCCAAAACACCCTCTGGAAGAGCAAGTCCGGTCTTGATGGAAAGTCACGTGGTAGAGGGTAGTTCAGTCTGTTTTGAGCAGCTCTCGTGCTCACGTTAACAGAGCACTGCAGCTGTCCGTGTGATATATGCTTTAGGATATTGATATTGCATGAAATTCCAAGGAAATTTTTTTATTATTATTTTTACTTTCAAACACTGAAACTGTTGAAATCCCCACAAGTGCTTGAGACGGCCTTTTTTGTTAAAATGAATAAAATAATTTTTTAGTGTCATATAATTGCAGGACTGCACAGGAATACCCAAAATGATGACTGTAACATATATATTTCTTCGAAAAAATGACCAACCCTTTAATTCTCTTAGCAGTGTATAAAAATCGCAATTTTGAAGCAAAAATGTTTATTTTAATCATTACAATCATTCGTTTATGAAGTAATAGCAAAAAAAATAAAACTTTTCTTTAAAAACTTCAATTAATGTCATTTCAATTTTATGCAACTAAATTTACCTTGCTTTTTCAGACATGCATATGCGTTAAAATGGTTCTTAAACATTTGTTAATTTTAGACCTTTACTATCAAGGTTTGAATAAAACAATTCGTCACTGGATGTTGATTTAATTAATGAAATAGTTTTTGTCTCTTCTCGTCTAAAAAATTTTATTGTATGCAATAAAAAGTAAAGTTAATCATCATAAACATACTTTAAATAGCAGAAAAAAGTTTGCTGTTTAATTTTTTAACGATGAATTGATTTTTATTATGAAATCGCACATTGGTTGAAGAGCAAGACCAAAATATTGCTTAATCAGAAGATTAACTAAATGTGAATAAATTCAATATAATCCTCCGATTAATAGGAGACACCCTTTTTGCTGCAGTTGATAAGGTCAGTACTCAGAATAAAACTGAAACAAAAAGAAACATTCGGTTAGAAAAAAATATATCTTAAACATCTACAATTCTTCGATGTATTAAATGCGAAGGAAATATTGAAATTAAGGAATAAATACTGAAAAATTTCAGATTAAATCTTTGAAGTCTGAAGTTAGCAAATTTAAAGATCGGAATGTCTCTAACTTCAAGGAATGAAACATAGTCAGTGCAGTTGTTTATGCATCGTTCCTGTAAAAGACTGATTTCGGGGGGGAGGGGGCTCTTACCTTGCATGCACCAGTTTGCTATGTTTTATCCTTATTCTTTTGCTTTTCTTAATTATTTTATTAATTTCTGTAAATCATTTTATTTCCTTTTGTGCGAAATATACAAAGAGAAAGTTTTGTCGTTTCAAATTCGACCATGAAATTTTGATGAATCTCTATGTTTTAGACCTCCCTTATTCCGATAAAAATAATTTTGGGAATGATGTTGCACTTCATAAAGGTAGTCAACTTCGGCGCTTGTTTACTATGGCTACGAGTGATGTAGAAGCCAAACAATGACAGTGGATAGTATTGAGGCAAGTTGAACACAAAGAGAGGGAGACGAAAGGAAAAACTGGGTGTATGCGATCTTTTTTTCCCGATGAGGACGAAAAGAGCATCAGAAGGGTGTAGAGACAGAGAAAAAGTTGGAACCTGTTAGAAAATATCAACGTTGCTTGTGGGCTGGGCTTTGGAAAATGGCTATAAAATTAATATATTTACAGATAGTTTGTCTTATATTCAGGTTCTTTAGAGTCACCATACAAGATCCAATTTTGTTGTTGACATTAAAAAGAATATTAGTCAAGCAAGTGCTTCTGTCGGCTTGTCCTGGGTGAAAGCTCACGCCCGTAACTCAAGAAATAACCCAGATAGCAATTTTAGTTTCAACAAAGTTGCAGCAATCTTCCTCTGCAAATCTTCAAGCTCGCAGCAAGTTTGACACGGCAAAAGTGCAAGCTTGAAACAAGTCAACTCAAACGACTTAGTCACCACGCGTCAAACTTGTCACAAATTTGTCTCGTCAAACTCATTGGAAACTATAGCAAAAACAGAGTACACAAACAAACCTCGGATTCGAACGCCCGACAACTCACTTCATAGCCAGTTACCTTAGCCACTCAGCCAGCTGGACTCTGAGAGGAGAAGATAGATTGCACTAATAGATCGTTCATCTACACGATTTATTTTAAACTGTTTTCTTGATTTCATTAATTTTTTAAACTTTGAGTTGAGAATATGATTTGAAAGAGAAAGTGATTTTCGCTAATAACTACGTTATGCTAGTAGAATAAATTATGAAATTATGTTTCAAAAAACTTACTTTTAAAATGGGACAAAATGTAAGTTATTATTTTTCAACAAACATTGACTGTTTTTTAGGTTTAATTTTGTTTATGAACGCTAAAATTTCAACATTAAGAAAAAGGTGATATGTTTTCTTTAAAGTGCGAGTTCTATATTTAGTGAAAAGATGGAGAATTTTTCAATTTTTTTTTATAGACCTAATTCGTTTTTTACAAATTATCATTGATTTATTGACTTCATAAAAAGAAGAACGATCTAGGAGATGCTATTACAAATCGGATGTTTTTTTTAAAACAGAGACAAAAGACCAAAACCAGATATATACAACTGTATTAAGTGTGATGCATCAACTTTGCAGAAAACTTGTTTTACAATTGTGGTGTCAAGAGTGTCATAACAACTTCACAACAAACTTATTTTGCAAGTGGGTTGGTCGATTATGTTTTGTTACTTTGCTGCAAAGTTGCCGCATCAAGTTTGTCATGACAAGCTAATGTCAAGAAAAATCACACTTGCTGTAAGTGTACGTGCTATCTGAGAAGACGGCAGATCACTTCGCTAAACTAGTTGCCGTAATGGGAGAAGAGCTAATTATTCCTGCTCCATATTCCACTTGAAAAAGAGGATTGAAGAAGATCTTATTTTAAATTTGAGTAAACTCTGGACTCATTTTGAAACTAGTAGAAGAGTTTTTGAGTTTTTGCCTTCACCGGACCGTGAGCTTTTGACCTTTAATAATTTTTTAATTTATTTTGCAACAGGTCATGGTCCTTTCATTTCTTATGTTCATCGATTTAAGTTAGCTAATATCCCAATGTGCATTTGCGGGAAACTTGATGAAGCCGAGCACTACGTTTTTTATTGTGCTTTTACATTGAAATATCATCTTAACTAAACCTTGTGACAGATTAAAGAATATCTGGTTTAAAAATGTTGTAAAGAATAAATGTTCACTGTTCAGAATCCAAAGGTGTTGAGAAGTCTCCAGGAGTGTTGTCGATCATGTTTTGAGCTCTGGGGATTGTTAGATGGAAGTTGACTGTAAATCTTTTCATTTTCTTTGTTTGTAACTTTTTAATTATTTATTTTTTATTTACTTTTTTCCTCTTTATGTTCGTCTTATGTGTTGTTTTTGTTTGTTTGGGCTTTATTGTATTGATATCAGCATTTGTTTCTTGCATGTAAGCTTATATATATATGTGTTGTATTTGATTTCCTGTATTTCCTGTATCTTATGTCAGTTTCATTTGAGAGATTAATAAATGCTGTTCCTCGAAGATCCACATTATGCTCTAACATATTTTGGGTTGAGCGGTCTCTCTTGGGTGTTAATGAAAAGAACGTTGTTTGTGGATGGATCAGAGGCCGAATAGATGCGACGTGACGAGACCGGAATACATGCCATCGTGATGAAGCAACCTCCAACTGCACTCCTATAATCCAGGTAAGTACCTCCTTTTATTAATTTTTTAGCAACCGATAACCTTAAAATATAGCAACAGACTCCGATAGGTATTTAAATCAACCCAGATAGCATGCACATTTGCAGCAAGTGTGATTTTTTCTGGATATTATCTTGTTATGACAAACTTGACGCGATACGTTTGCAGCGAAACTCCTGCAAAATAACATAGAATAATCGACCATCCCACTTGCAAAGTAAGTTTGCCGTGAAATTGAAATGGCACATTTACGACCATAACACAATGACAAAGTGAAAACTCTTTTCTAATTTTCCTGTCTCTGGCCTGAGCGTGTACAGTGGTCTGCATCCGCGAATATGGATCCTATGATCGCGCTATCTTCTACATGTTCTTGGATCGTAAAAGTAAGTTCCATTCAAAATAACTCACTTCACTCCTCGCATGTGGGCAAAAAAGGGGGAAGTAGCCCCACTGTCCTATTCCGCGATAATGAAAGAGTGTGGAAATAAGGGGACCCTCTGTAGGGAAGGCTTTGAAGAAGGGGGGAATTCCCCTGTTTACCCAATACCCCTGATTATGCAGTGAGTTTGACACGGCAAGCTGTTTTTTTTACTGCTTTGCAATGAACTTAACACGACAAGTTCTCTGCAAGCTTGTAGCATGGTGACTTCAAAGTTTGCGTTAATTTCCTGCAGCCTTGTTATGATCTTTCGGTCTTGCCGTGCTGAACTTGCTGCAAGCTTGCAAACTTCATATCAAGACTGCTGCACACGCTTAAACCAAACGAGCGAAATTCGCTCCGATGAAGCGAATTTTCGCTCCTTTCCGTACTTGAAAGTGCATCGTCCTTTCGGAGCGTTTTACAATCCTTCCGCGGAGCGAAATATTCGGAGCGAATTTCGCTCCTTTTCCATTAGTTTTTAATGTTAAAAGGAGCTTGTTAAAAGAAATGCTCCTTTTTGAGCAATATTTTAAGCAATGATTTCGCTCTTTGTTGATTATTTTTTAATGTTAAAGGGAGCGTTAAAGAAAAACGCTCTTTTTTTGGAAATGTTTTCATTACTCATTTCGATCCTTTTTGATTAATTTGTAACTTTATTCAGCGCGTTTAAAAGAAAAGTGCTCTTTTTCTGAAAATGGCTTTATTGATTTCGCTCCTTTTTTATCAGTTTGTAAACTTATTCAGAGCGTTTAAGAAAAAAAACGCCTTTTTTTAAATGCTTTTAATATTGATGAATTATTAACCTTTTCTGACCGTTTAAAAGAAAACATTTTTTAAAGCAATATTGAGACCAGTGACTTTGTACCTTATAAAGAGCATTATGAATAAATATGCCTCTTGAGGTAGTAAAATTCTGCTTATTATTTTATCCTTGTAAAGCTTTTAACTAAACATAATAGGTCTTTTACCTTAGTTTCATCACTTTTGCCATTTTAAAAACTAGTAAGAAATAATTGGAGGTGCTTCTTTTAATACCAGCATTTTTCTGCACAGTACGACAGATTTCGATAACGAGACTATATAGCACGGTTTATAATAAATAATTTTTTAATGAAATTCACCAAAAGAAAGGTACTGTTTATTAGTACAGTTGTTAAACTTAAAATTATATGTGCGAAAAACAAGGCTTATAACTGTATGTGCAGTAAATAAAAAAAAATTTAATGTTCTACTTTTATTCTTTAAATATTTGTAAACATTCATTTAGACAGCAATCTCACTGCCTTATGAAAGGTTTTAAACGAATTCTTAGCCATACTTCGTAGCATGTTTTGAAATTTTGCATGTTTTTAAGCCTGAAATATCAAGAATCCATTTATCCTTTAAGAACATCTAAAGCACACCAGTTATTTGCATGAATTTTACTTATTCTTTTACGAATTATAATTTTTAGAAAATATTAATAAGGCTTTTGAGTTTGCACTGACTAGTAAAGTCTTGACAGTCTGAGTCAACTTAAAAAATATAATACAGGGGGTGGCTACAGAAACTGTGAAAAACATTTCCCTGATTTAAGGCTACTAATTATATTAGTTTCCTGGCTTTCTCCCTACTCAGAAACACTGTATATGTACAATATACAGTAAAAACACTTTTGCCAGTTATTTAAAATGAAAAAAAAATATTTTTATGAAATTTAAATTTTTTAAAAATGGAATAAACATCCTAAAAAAATCTATTAAAATAGTATATTACATTTCTTACATGTAAAAAAATACTGGAAATTTTAACAAAATACTTTGCTTCTAAAACTGTATAAGAATTCTAAGAAACATTAAAACTACTCTTTGCAACACAAGTTAAATTATATTAACAGTAGAGGTTATTATGATCTTTGCCCAAAACTTCAATAACTAATTAGTGCTATTTGCATGAGTACCAGAATAACATGTTGGAGCATAAATATAAAAATAGTATAATTATACATACCTAATATTATATATTTTTTTGCAAAGATTTAATCAAGAAAAACTGCCAAAATATTACTTCAAATCTTTATTCTTTAACAAATCATAAGAAATTAATTGCTCTAATCAAAAACTTATGCTTTTATAAATGAATATAAATTTTTTAATTCCATTTATTACTACAAATAATTCTACACATAAGATACTAATTTATAACTCGAGTAACAAATAACTATTAATTTCCCCCGATTTTAAGATATTTTTACGAATTTCCCTGACTTTTCCAGATCGATAAAATTTCCTGATATCCCGGTTCTGTCATTCCCCTGTAATAATATCTTGATGAGAAAAAATAAAAAAACATAACTGAAAGAGAAAATGTCCTTAATACATCACTTCAATTATTCAGAATTTTGTAAAAAGTCAGCACAGTAATTTTATTACAACATAAAAATGCATTTTTACATAAATTCACTGTAGTACAACCAATTATTACACTTCCTACAATAACAACCAAGATGAAAAATGCTTAATGAAATAGAATCGAACTGATGATAAATTACAGAATAAAAACTTATTATAATAGGTACCTAATAAAGATAATCAGAATTGCACATGGGTTAAAAGCTTAAAATAAATTTGAAAAGAAAGAATATAAATGTGTTAAAATTAAAATTATACTATATTTACATGGAAGCAAAATGTAACCAACTAGAGTGTATAAATGTTATTGGTGTAAAGGCAGTTTTAAATACAGGTAAAACATAAATAAGTAAAAAAAAAAGATGTTACTAAAAACTCTTCATTACACACCCCAAGCAAAATTTTTGACATTCATAAAAATATTACACACATATTTATCTGCAAATTTTACACCTAAAATTAACAGTCTGAATTTTTAACTACATTTACACTCAATTACACAATCATTAGAAAACTACTTTCAAAAAAATGAAAAACTTTTGAAATGAAAAATTTATTTAAATATATTGCAGACATAATCTAGTCGGGTTATTTTCGGGACTTCTCCAGACATGATCAAGCCATCTCAGTCTGTTACTTTGAATGATTTGTGCAACTTGAGGTTCTTTGTAAAGTCTATAAAGTTCAAAATTATATCTGGTTCGCCAGCACCCTTGTTCTTGTACAGGCCCGAATATAGTTTTCCTTTCCTTTCCTTTCAAAAGTTTCCAGAGCTCGCTGGACGTTTAATGTCCTGGATCTTAATTGTTTTGTTTGTTGCAGGCAAGTAAGCGAATCTCCCTGACGCAGGCCTCTTTCAGCTGTGCAAGACTCAGAAAGATGGTTTAGGATTCTTCTAAGCAACCATTCACCTATAAATCAAAAAAAGAATTTGAATTAGAAAAAATATTGAAAATATTCCTTTTAAATTGTTAAGAATTTTTTTCCCACAGAAAAAAAAAGTTATTTCTTAATTTAACTATAGTTTTTTAAAGAATTCATTTTAAACAATAATGACTGAAAAATGTTTAGCCCAATGTATCTGAATAGGGCATAAGAGGGGAATTTGAACCACTGATCTCCTGAAACCTGCTAAATAAATTATTTAGTTAAAGAAAAATTTCTGCAACATAGCGAAGGACATTGTTCAAACAGAATTTTTTAACAATTAGCTTTTGTTTCCATATAAACATTTAAAGTTAAAAATTTGCTGTAAATGTCTTTTACAAACTAGTGGTTTAATTATTCTTACATACAGAACAGTGAAAAAGGGTTTTGAATAAACTTTTTGAACAAATTATGGAATTGGGTCTTGACACATACTCCCCACACCATTCTATTGATAGTTGTCATTTTTAAGATGAGACACACATCCATTTGTTTCGCACACATATTTGCAAATTTTTATATAATATTTAACTTTTTATTTTGAAGTATATCATGGGACCTCTAGAAAACTTTTTCTTGTTCATTGACATTTCATGTTTGGTACAACTGTATGATGCATACAACTACAGTAAATGGAAAGCAGACATTGGGGAACAGCTCGCAATGTTTTGCTGTCGTGTAATTACAGCGTCAATGCAACAACGATTATTGAGTTTGAAAATTATTTTGATTATTCTGAAAGTGTGTGTGTTTAAAATTCTATAAAATCTCTTAAAATTAAGATAGAATAACAAAAATTTACCTTTTTCTTTCTTGGGCCAGTTACTGGGAACAACTCTGCAAGCATTAGCAATGCTGATAAATTTTCTAAAAAAAAAAAAAGTGTAAACAAATATTTTCAAGTCCACTACAAACCGTAATATCCCCTATAAATAGAGCTTTTAATAAATTTGTCTGTAAACCTTAGACAAAAACAAAGGCATAACAATTAAACTATGAAGTATGACCTCAATTAGTAACCTTCCAAATGTAATTAAAAATAACTGTTATATAAAAGTTACAGTAAGATCCTTTAGTTAGTAACCAAGCAATGGCATGCAAAATTTTAAACTAATGCAAAAGTTAACTCTTTATGAATGAGAGAAATAAAATTATTCATAAAAAATTGTGTGTAATTTTTTAGTATAAGTTGCAAAGCATTTGCAGCTATATTAAATAGATGGATTTTCCTAAACATATGATAATTTTTAATTAGTTCACATAAACACAGTTATATTTCTAAGAAAAAACCATGATATTTAGTAAAGAAGTTATGCATTGTATAACTTTCTAAAGCAAATTCATTACTATTGTGCAATGAAAAAAAAATCAATTTTGTTTATTCAGTCATACCATCTATTTTTTCAGAGAATCTATCTGCAACAACTTTGTAGCATTTGAAGCAAGTATACCAAGGCATTTTATAGATGTCAGTGTCGATGATTAAATAGCATAACCTAAAATCAAAAATTTTAAAAAAATATCATATTTCTTAAAAGATATTTACCCTACAGCACCGAGTTCAACATGTAGAGGGAAGCTTATAGGGAAGTATGAAGATGCGAGAGAAATGGAAAAAGCTAATTGTACCCAAAATAATCTACTGCACCCCCTCCCCCCTCAAATATTCTAATAGTGGAAAAATTAAAGTAAAAACACTCATCCCAGTGCACAATTAATAAAAATAAAAACTAGTTTTATGCTTGTAAATGACTTGATCAGTTAGGTAACTTGTATATCAATAGGAGACAAAACATAGAATTTTAATAATCTCAATGGAAAGTAAACCTATAAGAAGAAATCCAGATTGATTAAGAAATTCTCATTAACATTCTAAAAATGTATACATAAAAATATAATAAGTAATATAAATAAAAATAAATGTAATTAATATATTGGATAAAGATAATTTTTATTATTTTAAATTTCTTCCTGAACTTTCTGATGGATAATCTATAATGATAAATAATTTTCTAAAAAATAAAGTGGCATAAAACAATGTATTCAGGATGAAGATATTTCTTATTATTTTTAATGTCTCAGGAATTTTCAAATTTGCATTCAAGTATAATATATGTCAGTTATGTTCAAAAAGGAATTAGCTCATTTAACAAAGTTTTTGCAGAATGTGCATAGATATAATGTTAATTATATTATATGTATTAGATATAATTTAGATAACTAAACTTTAATTAGAATAGTCTGACAAACACAAGCATTTTGTGGACAGGCAAATTAAATTTTGCAATTTTTTTCTCCCTTAGTTGTACTTCAAAAACTTACAGAATGTGCATAAATATAATATCAATCATATAAACAATATCTGGACAGATTTCTGACTTTGCAATAGGATAAAGGGCAATTTTAGAATTTGAAAATGTAAACTCACCATAAAGCAAATCTTAACTTCAATTCATTGTAACGTACTTCCACAGATATGAAGACCGCTTCCTAAAACCAGCGGGAGTGGTCTCCCCTAAACTTTCTCGTATACTCCTAACACATGTAGAGAAAACTAGAATAATAGAAGACGTCAAATAAACTTCCGTCGCATGTAAACCAAAGTTGGAACCACGCGTGGTTTGAAGGATCAAAACAAATTCAAATCCTCTGCTCATTCTTTTGCGCAACAGGACCTGGCGAGACTCCCTAAATGTTTGCCTCCTTACAAAATCACTCCAGAATTTGTTTTTGGCAAACTGCCAAGTTTCGGAGCGTCCCTTCCTTGCACAGGCATTGCCACTAGTAGGCATGCGCAGGGAGTTAGTTTCAAAACTGAACAAGTATGCGATTATACAGACCGACAGACAGTCAACCCTTTGACGGATTTGGCCCAAAATTGTATACGTACCTACATTCATGACGATAAAACTGTGTATAAAATTTTATCCATCTGGCTTTTCAAGTTTTTGAGTTATAGCGTTCGCATGACCCCGAACGTACGTACAGACAGACAGACTTCCCGAAGACGGATTTTGTCCAAAATTTGATAGAAACCTACAAATTATGTTTAAAGACCACATACCAAATTTCATCCCCGTAGCTCTAATAGTTTTCGAGTTATCGTGTTCACAGACACACACACAGACACACATACAGACACACACACAGACACACACACAGACAGACATAATTCCAAAATTGTGTTTTTCGGAATCAGGGAGGTCTAAAACGTGGAGATCCGTCAAAATCTCGAGTTCGAATTTTTTGACGATTACAATACTTTCTCTTTGTATACTTCGTATACGAGAAAGTAATAAAAAAAAAATGGCACCCAATCTTATCGGGTCTGTGTAAACACAGATAAGGAAAGGCGCCAAATCGTCACGTGATGATTTTTAACCAATGATTTTTCGAACACCCCCTGGTGTACGAAACAGTAATTATAAAACGCTCCTAAAAGAACCAATGTATTCAGATTCTGTTATCACTTTTGTGGCGAGTAAGCAGTCGAAACTGGTTTTTGACTATAATAGTGTTTTAAGGAGCGTTTTTCGGTACTAAAAGATCGAAAAGGCGAATTTTTACGTTCGCTCCCTTTTGGAGTCCAGTAAACGCTCAATTGAATTTAGCGTGCAACTTTGTTGCAAACTAAAATTGATATATGGGAAAGCATAAAGGTTCACCAGCCAGACTAATATTTCCTTATATTGCCATATCTTTATTGTAAATAATTTTTGGTATCATTCGGAACCAGCTTATTCTTTGAAATAACATACACGATCTAAACCTAATTCTATAGGAGAGTCTCGAACTTAGAGGAAAGAAACTTAACATCAGTCTGTCTGTGAACGGTAATAATACAATGAAGGAAAGAGGCTAATTTCGGTATGTGATCTTTAGCGGGAAAACTCTGAGAACGTGAAGTCTGACCGTCTATCCGTCCGTGTAAATGTAAACAACACGATATCTCAACCACTTAAATAGTTAAATAAATGAAATTTTGTATGCGGTATTTGTAGTGTTGGGATTCTCAAATCGCACTCGCCTGTGGAGGGCGCTCTCCTTGCCCGAGGGTCGGAGATTGTTTTGTTTTGGTTAATCATCGAGTTGCGAACTCGAAAGCTAAAGGAACGTTTTCGGAAGGCGCCGGCGAGTGAGGCCGGGGATCCTAACGGAAGTGTAGGTGTAAGATTGACGTGGCTGACCGCGAAGGGTCCCGACGTATCTTTCTGTCTGTGCTGTTGCCGGCCGAGAAGGGCCTCAACGCTTATTTTTCTGTTTGTGTAGTTGCCGACCGCGAAGGGTCGCAACAATTAGTTTCTACGTGTTGTCCTGTCCTATCCGTTATTTTAGTGTTTGTCTTGAATGCTATGTAAATAAATCGTTGTTCGTTTTCACATCTCTGGTAATCCATTAAAAGAACCAAACAACAGCACCCCATAAAAAAGGGCCACGATTTGTCACAGTATTGACACCGAAGTTTGAAATCTGTATCAAATTTTGGACCCAACGACCAAAAGGATGAGGTCCAAAATTCTTACTCGATTCTCTTCACTATACGACAAAGATAAACGAAAAAACGCACCGTATTGTGAAAGTAGAGGAGAAAGTAGAGTGGAGAGAACACCGCCCCTAACTCCTTTTGAAGTTTCAAATCAGAACTTAGTACAAATAAGTTTTATATTGTTTCATGCTCAATTTAAAGTGAAAAATTAACAAATGGAAGAGAATTTTATCGTGTAAATTTTTAGATCGAAAGATGGTAGCTTCTTAAAATGCGTGCAAATTAACTCCTTAACCGTCGCACCCGTCATATTGGCGTGCATCAAATTGTTGCATCTTTAGGCTTATAAACTAAAATTTAATCATTAATTAGCTTTATAATTTAGCACAAATATTACATAGAATCCATAAGCATCTCAAGTATCCTATGCCTTCTTAGATGAATGAAAACGACGGCCCCTTTCCAAAACAGGAGGGGTCATCTTATTAGATAGCAAAGAAAATGCGACCTTTAAGGGGTTACAAAATGTATATCTTAAATTTGTTAAAAGACATTTTAACTGCACATGCCTCTATTTACATAATTTAAAATTGTTTCATCAAATCCTTGATTCACGTGTTTCTGCCGCTGTTAAAGTTTTGATAAAAATATTGCCTTCACATTAACTCCAAGGCAGAATTTTTATTTCCCCTTTTATTTAATAGCGTTCACATCTTTTAAAAAGCAAGCGCAACAATCCTATAACGTCAATGTAACTACACTCTCTGTCTGATGTTTCGCTTAAATTTCACAAAATTCAATAAAGTAATTCAAGGGTGTTGAGTCCTATTCCTGCGAAAGGGAGAAGACCTAAGGAGAAAAAGAACGAACATTTTGGTATGTTTTTCGGGTCAAGCTCACAAACACTTCGGGTCATGGCGATAAAACCAATAATATGAATAGTAATGATGGGGTGGGAAAAGTAGAATAATTCAAAGGATTGCTAGACTCACGCCAGGTGGTTCATAGTACGGAGACAAACAGAGAGGAGGGGCTTAGCTGCTATCCGAAGGATCAGACGACACGAAAAAGGAAAACAAAAATCAACGAAAGATGCTACAACGAAAAAAAATGTCTAATTAAGTTTAAGGTGTTTAAGCATTTAGACTAGAAGCTATTTTTATTATTTATTTATATAAAAATATAACTAGATGATGAGGGTGTTTTTAATGGTCAAACCACAGACTGAAAAAAATATGCCTAAAGACAGAAAGGTTGTGTGGTACTACCATGTTCTTTTTAAAAACTACATGTTTCATTTTTTCTTCTCTCCTTTTATTAGTTAAATTTTTATTTTACTCTATTTATCATTTTTTATTTTATTTAGTTATTAATTAAGTTCTCTTGTCTTAGTATTATAATTTATTATAAGTTCTTTCGTTATTTAGGTTTATTAGTTAAGGGTGGTTTTTCGCCCTTCCTGTTTGATCTGCTTCCACTTCATGTCCATCTAAACCGATTTTAAAGAATCATAGTGATTCTAGATATGAGGGCATGCCGTAGTGTTATATACATGAATACACGCTATATATATTATGATTTGTATATTTTCTGTTATATATGCGATATTTCCTTTGTAAAATTCGGCCCCAATGCGTAGTGTCGTGTAAACGGAGAGGGAGAGGAAGGGGGAAGGTTATATATGCTCCTTTGGATCTTGTCTTGGGAGGCTTATTGCATTTATTTCAGTTTTAAAAGTTAAATGGGATGGGGGGAAATAAAATCTTTCTCGTATGTCCTTTATTCTTCTAAGCCATGTCAATGAATTCGAGCTCAAACTCATTCTTTTATTTGGTTGTCGTCCAATCAGTAGCGAATCCAGGGGGCTATCGGGCTGTAACCCTAACCCCCAAAGCTAGATCAGAATTCTTTATTTTTTAAAAATCACTACAGCTGCTTTTTTTTAATCTCCCTTTTAAAAAAAGTGAAAATATTTCTTCCTGGCTTTTGACAGGCTCGAAAATTTACCCACTTTTGTAGACATTCCACTCGTATTTGCAGGGTTGACACTGTCAAAAACATGTTTTTGCTAGTCGTTTCATTGTTTTTTTTTTGTTAAATGATCGAAAATATTGTAGTGTTCTTTATGATTCTTATTATCAGGTGAGTAAAGTCTGTAAAGTTAAAGTGTTTTGGTTTACATAAGCCATAAGATTTGACATTCGTCACAACGATACAAAACTTTGTATACCTAAGCCCCCCCCCCGACCCAAATCCTGGATTCGTCACTGCGTCCAATTGACATGGTGACCTCATAATCTGTGCTTGACCTTAAGCTTAGGCATTATTCTGAGAAGGTAAAATCAGAATATTTTGGGGTAGCATATTAACCGAGATTATTCTCATCGACAACCTTCCTTGATTGTTATGATGCAAAAAAAATAAATTATGGGCGAGTTTTTATATTTTGTTTACTTACATTAAAAACCTTGACTTTATTCGCATGACTTTTGAACTTCTGCTTTGAAGATTCCATTGAAGCATTACACTGGAATTATGTAGTCAGTTACTTGAGAGTATAAAGGTTAGGCTCACAGAGAGCGGATGAATTGATGACACATCGCTTCGTCCCAGTGTTACGTAACGTAATAAATATCATGTTTGAGATCTTTTTTCAGCAATCGAAAAACTTTTTATAAGCCTCAATTTTTGTGGAAACGTTGTTAAAGAATCACAAATGACAAAAAAATAAAAGTTTGGAGTGTTCAATCGAAAATTTTAATAAAATTCAGCAATCTGTCTGATATGATCTCTATGTGAGAAGTAAAAGAATAATTCCGTCGTATGGTATATAATTTTTAAAAACAGATTTATCTGATACACTGGATGATTTTTAAGAAACTGGAGAGTTAAGAATAATTTTACTTGCGAATTATAGATTACATATTCGTTAAAATAATAGTCTTTCAATTACTTCGTGTAGTAAAAAATGAAATAAAATATCTTTGAAAAATTCCTTAAAATTAACTTGTAATTTTTGATAAATATGAGCAAAAATAACTTGTTATTTTTTGCAGAATTGCTTTCATCCCACAATTTGTAATTGAATTATACACATATATTTTGCATCTTTAATATATATATTAACGGGTATATTCTGGTACCCCCGGTTGGGTTGGGAGACGTCACTTTTCCCGTTGTTAAAGTGCAGATAAAGTGACGTCTCCCAACCCAACCGGGGGTACCAGAATAGACCCCTACATCACATTTTCACGCCCAGAATAATAAACATATATTAAATAAAATCTCTCAAGCAACACAATAATCAATATTTGCTAGCAATATTAGTAAAAACTGGTTGTCTAATTGCTATGTTTTAAACAAAACAATAATAACAAAACTTATATTAAATACCTTTGATTAGAATATTTCCGCTTCGATGACAATCAATTAAGTAATTTCCAAAGCTTATTTTCGTGCAATACGAGAAATCAGTCTATAGCACTTTTCAGAAGATTATATACCATTCTAATTTAGAGTGTTCCTCTGTAACTGATGAAAACGCTGATTCATCATTTCATTTGATGACAAATATAATGTTGGAATAATTTTGGTTTCATAACTGTAATTATTATTTGCAGGGAAACCAAGCAAATCAGATTTTAAATCACGATGACAGTCGTGAGAGAAAATTGTAGAGGAGGCGAGAAAATTCAAACATTTGCGTCATTAAAGAGATTTTTTTCCTTTTGCATCCACAAATCCAAATTTTCCAAATATCAAGATCTTTCGGAAATGAGTAAAAAGAATTGCTTTTGCATTTCGAATTTCTCGAATGTATTGTAATCCGACAACAGCAAAACCAGCCATTGCATTAGCTTTAAAATCCTTCCGTAAAACTATAACATTTGCTCTGGAAAGAGACGTTACGAACCAGAGGAAAACTCAAAAACCTCTCCTTAGCATTCAAGCGATCTACTCAGCTCTGATGTAAGTATTTATAATAAACCTAAATTTCCCGCCCTTTTGTTTGATATGTGAGGTGAGAAAAGAAACAAGACAGAAACTCGGCTCCAGACTAGATATAAATTAGCCCAAAAGATCATATTATTTATTTTCATTCATCAAAAATTCCTATTAAACAGCAAAAAAAAAAGCAAATAATATTTTTAAAAAGCGGCAAGATTATTTTTAACTGCTGTAAAGTAAACAAAAAGAGAAGAACCAAGCATCATTTTCATTAAAAAAAAAGGACTTGCCTACCCAGGTAGCACAGAAATATTATACAATGTTTGCACAATGTTATACAATATTATGAACACCGAGGAACACCGAATACTGTAATAAAGTATTGTATTGTATGTATCAGTATTTCCGAGATACTAAATTTTCACAAATAATATAAAACAATGTTTATTTATAAAAATCTTCATTTTAACTCAGGATATCACTCGATTGGAGGTTTTATTACAAAAACACCACTGGAACAATTATTCTTTAAGATGCTGAATATTATATCATACTATACAATACAATGCACATGATATTTTGATTTTTACATTGATCAGCATTGATCAATATTTTAAGGTAAAGTTATTCTCACAGTCGACAGATGGCAGCACAATGATACCGTAACACTATATTAATCAACATTGAATAATATGTCCGAAAAAATATTTTACAAAATGTTCATTTGAATAATAATGTTTACACAATCATTTTATTTTACTGTATATAAAAGGCGGGCCGGATTCAGCTAATGAAGTTGATCATAAAACAGCTCTCACATATGGATTATCTATTGTTCTGTGAAAAAAAATTGAGTGTTATTCTCATCGTAAAAATATGCACGTGATTTATTGTTGCGAATCTTGTATTTGATTTTCAATCAATACTGTTATTATAAATGTTAAAGACGTCTCATAATACATTGAAAGAGGAATAAATAAATTTCAGAGGTATAAAACCTTTCAAACATATTATTATAATTACTTCTAAACCTTATTGCCTTAATTTATTAAATTAGCAAACTTAGATATAAGAGCCAAAATTGCTTCCTCTTTGACTTCTAATTTCATTTTGAACTCGAAATTGTAACGATAAAAGATAATGTAATTAGGAAAACTATTCAGATTAATTGTGAATGAGCATGAAATTTCGTAGAGATTCGAACTCTGTAACTACATTTTATTATCATCATTTACATTTTCTGCTGAAAGTCTCGGTGGTAGAGTGGTAAGGTGCCGGTTTGGTACGCAAAAGGTCCCGGGTTTAAAGCTCGCTGTAAGTAGAGGTGTTCAAAAAATCCCAAAGTGTTCCCCATAAGTTCAGCACAGTGAAATTAAGTGATTAACATTTTTTCATGCTTCTAAAATGTATTTTTAAAATATTCACTATAATGTTATATTATATAATATTATTCGGTATAGTACAATATTATTTAATATGGTATAACATTATACAGTATTATATGACATTATACAATATTATATAATATTATTCAGTATAATACAATATTATTCAATATGGTATAATATTATACAGTATTATATGACATTATCCAATATCATGAAAAAAACATTGTACAGTATTGAAAAAGTCTTACGTTTTACACTGTTTCAATATTGGGAAAAATATTGTACAATATTACTTTCTCGAATTTTATGATATAAGACAATATCTGGTGCTACGTGGGAATGCGCGGAATTTACGGGTCTATTCTGGTACCCACGGTTGGGTTGGGAGACGTCACTTTTTCCACACGTTAACAGCACTCGATGCTCCCAACCCAACCGGGGGTACCAGAATAGACCCGTTATAAGCAATAAAAAGTTGGGTTGTGCTGTAAAATGACGAGGATAAAATAACGAACCATTTTAGTCTGTTATTTTTACCATTTCTTGCAGATGGAATAAATTTATTTCTTTAATTCGAAACCGCGTGAAATACGGAAAGTTTCGGAATCTGTCCCAATATGACGTAATGCGCGGAAAGACTCTCTGCGCATCGCGTTTGTGGACCTACCTTGGTAGTCACCGTATTTAATGTAAATAAACAAAACAGAAAACTCGCCCATTTAAATGAAAAATCACAAAAGGCTTTATTTTGATAGCATTAAAGGAAAATAGAGCGTAATTATTTGTAAATCAAAATACTTTTATCCATGCTGATTTATTTCTGTCAAACAATAAGCTAACTGTAACTGTGTCGATTTTTTGTTTTTCTTTTCATCAGCTGCTTTTCTGTCCCTTAAAATCAATTTTCTGTAGTCGGCAAAAATATCCCTACCTGTTATGAATGGCCCGAAAAGAATGATAATCATATTCTTATTTTATTCGCTATTTAAAGGATACACTTGACATTTTTAATACACCTTTTGCGCTGTTCTGTAGTTACTTCCACCGACTGCGATCGCTCTCTTGCTGCTCTTGTTAATGGCTGCAAATATATATTTTCCGCTTGTCCGTGTCAATTGTAATTAAATATTATGTGTTGAATTTACTCCCGCTCTTATTTAAATAATACTAAGCTTCTCTATGGGGACTTGTTTTGGATGCTTCACAAAGAACAATATACGGTAAGTTTTCATTAAGAATTAACCATTTTTTGAAGTTAATGTTTGTAATAAAATTTTGAATGTTTTCTTAACTTTAGAATTATTTCTTTGTTTTACCCAGTAATATGAATATTTTAAATGTGTTTTCTGAAATACGATCCTTGATGTATGCGATGGTCAACGCCGTATTCTCATTCGCTTGTTTAAAGTTCTTTGTGTTGATATGTTCAGTTTTTGAATTGAATCAATTATAATTTAAAATTTTTTAATTTTCAGCTTTTAAATACCAATTTTTTAAAAATTAAAATCTTCTCCCTGTCATCTGCTATCGTGTTTTTCTTATCATGCATTATAAATATGGCATATGTTGTCTTATGTCATGTCAGCATGTTCTCGTGATTCCTATAAGATTGTTTCTAGTTTCTACCTCATCAAATTAAACACATTTATGAAATTATGTGTGCAAAGCAACAGCTCATATTTGATATATTAATGAATTAAGTTGTGATCGACTTCTCTTTCAGTGAATTTTAACTGTGAATTTTTCTAAATGGTAAATTTTTATTTCAGGAAACCAACCAGAAGAAGAAAATTTTTTATGATTGGAAAATCTCAAGAGGTACGTACCTAGATTTTATAGATTGTAAAATTTTGCTTTCTCAATTTTTTGTTAGGAAATTGATTGATAAATAACGCTTGAACTCTCTTCTTGTTGAATTCGCATGGCAAAATGAATTTCTTGTGACTAATTTTTCAGATTAAAATTACTGATAAAAAGTGTATAATATTCATTTCAGAAATTTATATGAAAATTTCAGTAGGCGTTTCAGTTTCTTTGAGTGGTATATGTATAAATTGGAGATTCTCGCTTGATTCCTTTAATCTTGTATCTCCTCATCATAATTAAGTTGAATTTTGATTAGAATTTTTGAGGTTACCTGATTGAAAAAATAATAACTTTCATATATGAGGAATATTTTCTCATTCTTTTAGTGGTTAAATAATTGTAAAATCTTCAGGAAATTGAGAAGCGCTAGTAATGGTGTAGAAAAAATTTCCCATTTACATTTTTCACAGTCTTGAATAATTATTTTGAAGCATTTTGCTGAAGCAGGTTGAAATGCATATTTTTTTTATATGTGAATGCGTTATTTAGATTTATCTGCTTCATGACTGAAAGCTCTTATAAAATTGTCGAGTTAAATTAAAAAAAAAAGAAATTAAAGCTTGAAACATTCAATTCCTTTAATAATCAATATTTATGTTTATTAACTGCAAAAAAGTTATTTACTTATTATAATCGTAATTATTGTTTTCACAATCTTTTGTTTCTCTCTGTTTTATTTCTTATTGTTTTGCTGAATCTTTTTGTTTGTTTACTTCAAAGTGAATAAAATTTTAATAGTACTGGATACTTGTGTTTTTTTAGCTATTTGAAAAGAATTAATCCTATCCTGTAGTGTTTGTTTAAATCTATTTTCCAGCAAAAAAATTTCATCATGAAATAAATTTGTAAATAAAGAGTTGAAAATACAAAGGAAGGTTAAAATTTTTCTTTTGCTAATAACTTGGAGAACCTAAATTCTTTATTATTTTTTTAACAAATGCTCTTTGCTTATTTTTTTTAAAAATCAGTTAATTGCTTTTCAGGCAACAAACCATAGATCTTATCCTTAAATTTACTCTCTCTCTGACAAACAATTGATCTGCATTTAAATATAATAAAATATACATGAAGCAGCTTTTATTATTTTTGCAGTTTCTGAGGAAATTTTTTCTTTGTTTTAAGTTTTTCAGAAAATTAATTAGCTTAAAATATGTTAACTTGAATAACCTTCTTTTCCATATGTTAAATTTTTTAAATTTCAGGTATCGTGTTTTAATTGTGAATTTAAAAATTATAATTCATTATACTGTACATGACTAGATGCCAATTATTTAAGACTGTTGAGTACTTTATTTATTTGTGTTCCATTTACTATTATTTACAGTTCAATTCTTGTCTTTTTATTTTGCTTTAATTTTAAAAGCTTTCTTTAATTTTGGTTTGTAAAATTTTAATTTTAATTGGTTCACTCCTATGCATGATATTCATTCCCTGTGTTTTTTCATTTCATATTCTAAATAGTTTTCATTGCAGTTTTTGTTTGGTTTGCAGTTTTTATTTATTGATTGGAGGAAAAGTTCACTCGAAACAACTTAATCATGATTATTTCCTCAAATGGGTAATTTATTTTATTTTCTACAATCATTTAATTTTGTTCAAGTCTTTTCAGTTTTATTTTATTTAAAAATTTATCTATAAATTTCCTATTTAAACTTTTCTCTATAGGCAGTATAAATGTTTTATGTGCAGATATTTTTCCTTTAGATATGGATTTGTATAACTGTTACATCATTAAGATATTAAAGTTCAGTCCCCTTGCATAACTAGATTGCAGTAAACAATCTAACAATAAATTCTTTTTGGAATAAAATCATCTAATCAATTTATAGATTGTTTTACTCCCTCTCCTACTGTATCCCACCACGTGATATATATATATATATAAGATCAAGCTTTAAAAAGGTGAAATACAGTCCATTTTGATCGTGGAAGAGACAATTTTTGCTTAAATCTTCTTTTATTCAGGCATTATGTTATTTCTTTATAGGTAAAGTATTTAATTTTTTCGTAGCTCCATGACCAGTATTCAGAAGTTTACGCCCGAGCGGCGCGTTGTTGTTGAAAGCTTACATGCTGGCGTGAAAAAGGGGCAGAACTGAATGCGCAGAACGCTTAAGTACCCAGGAAAGGGAATTTCCCCTTCAGAAACTCATGATTTGAAAAGAAAGTTGTAGTGCGTTAATTATGATGAAAGTAGAAGTATTTAAAATGAGGTATCGTTAAGATTATTTAGGAAAGTTAAAAAATTAAAATATCTCATATATATATACTAGGGGGCTCTGCTCCCTGCAAGCTAAAGTTCACCAAGCCCCAGGAGTATTGTGTTGCAATCCTTCGGGGTTTGCTATGCAAATCCTGCTCACTTTGCTCGCTACAATGAAGACACTGCGTGTCCTAGCACAGTTGTTGTAAAATCTTTATATATATATTACACCTCCTGCTCTTCAGCCTCCAAGAATCACATTGTGATTCTTTTGGGATCACTGTATGATCCCGGCTCACTTCGCTTGCCATACAGTTATGTGTTTCTGTTAGTATTAGGAAATTATATGTACATTAATTACTAAAAGTAAATTTAAGTTATTTGTGAAATTGCATGAACTCCTAAAATTAATTGTTCATTGTTTCAATTAAAATCTTCTGGTAGTGCAGATATATATATACATATATGTAAATGTTAGAAAGAAATTTGAATATTAATATTTATAATTCAAATATGATTAAAAATCAAAATTATTTTCATCAATCAGAAATCAATCATTTAAAACTTCTTGGCATACACATTTGACTATTTCTTCAACAGTTTATTTCAACATAATTTCTTTCCAACAAAATTTTAAGTTTAAAACTGATAAGATAGCCTTTTTCCAAACATACAAAAAATTTTTAAAAACGTTGCTTTTTCTACCAAAATTTCAAATATGCCCTATATACAATGAAATGTAGTTCAGAAAAGCTTTGCCACATGTATACATGCTTATTCCAATAATTATTTAGTCAAAAAAGATATAGTGTTTTCCTCAGTGTAGTCTTTTGTGTTTTAAATCTCGGAAAATTCTAGTTGTCGTAGAATGATGTAACAGTAATACCATGGATGGTTCAAAGGGACACAAACCTAAGCCAATTCAGATGGGTTGAAAAGAGAGAAAGACGCTTAATTTTTACTTCTTCAAAATATTGAACTTAAGAGAATATTGAAATCCCTTCTACATGTAATTTTAGTAATAAAAGAAAAAACATTACTCTATAATATATTTAAAGAAACCTTTTAAGTGAAACTATGTACCAAAGTGTAATAAAATATTTTGCTGCATAGTTTTGAGCAGTTATTTCCTTAATGTTAATTTTTTCACTACGTACCATTCTGGTTTGTTGGTAATATTGAAATACTTTGATTTGAGTTAGATCAAATGTAATTTTTTCTGTGTGAAAAGGAAGCACAGTAAAAGCTAATATCAGCTCACCAAATCAAATAAATTAATTGCTTACTAGCACTTATGCAACTTTCTGCCAGATACTGTTAGCAGTTATGTAACTTTCAGATCATGGATATAAATGTGACTACTGCATTAGGGCAGTTGTTCAGTACCTCTGTTATGCTTCTCAATTTTAAGACTATCCAATTAATGGATTAAAGGTAAACACTTTGGTTTTATTCAAGCAAGATAAGATGTTAAGATTTTGTAAAATTGATAATTGCAATGCTAAAGGCCTGAATCCATGCAGCCATTTAAATGGACACTTCTTTTTTTTTCCCCTCGCAAGGCAAGATTAAGTCTTTTGTAATCGCCATTGACTTTTGTGTGATATTTTGATGTACAAGAAAGAGGAAAACTTGTTATCTGTTGAAATCTCAGACACTTCCCTCTCCCATCCTATTTTTTATTTTTCAATTATCTATTTAAAATATTACATCCATAAATGATTTGACAAAAAATTATGTTGGTACTAAAATAAAATACTAATCAGACATACATAGCTGACGTATTGCAATTGATTTTTCCTACAATGCCTTGATAAATTATCCGAGCCCATGCTAATAAACTATGTGGAGTAAGTACTTGCAATATTAGATTTTGTTTTCTATAGACCCTGTGTAGATTCTTGTTTCCCGCTTTGTGTAACTACATGTAGTAACACTTCCATTCTTTCTGAGTTCAGAATTTCATTTTTATTCAGAGTCACTATCTTTGTTTCAGCATGTGGTTCATAGCTCTTGTTGGATCTGCTGAGTTACATTGCTCGGGGGTGATCATGTTCCAGATTTATTTGGCATTTTTAACTTTCCTCAAAAACTAGAATTTTAGGAGATTTCTAACTTTCTCACATTTCTTTTAGAGCACATATGTTATAAGATGTTGTAAAAATTTTTAGCTTTTAGCTTGAAATATACATGTACGATTTTAAAATATGCATGCATGTATGTATATGGTATTAACAATGTGAATTATTCGAAATTATGCCTGTGTTTTATATCATGCTAGTTTACAAGATTTTTGAAGTTATGTGTGCAGTCACCTCTGAGTGCTGAATATGTAGTGTTTCTTTTAGGAGAGCTGAAAAATTTTAGTTCAAGTGTAAAAAAAATATTTTTCTTTATAAAATTTGTGAGTCTTTGTATTTTATTATTTACATAATTTATAAATGTAAAATTGAATTCATTTTAATTACAGTTTTAAAATTCTCATTACTTTCATACAATTTTAAATTTTGCTACTTATAGAAACCTAGCACCTGTTGCCTTAGCATTTCTGAGTAGGAGAAGCATAAAATAAATTAAGAAAATGCTCTAAAATTTGCCCCCAATTTTGAAACCTTATAAATCCTTTAGGAGTGTTCTTCCCTCACTGTTCTTGTAACTTCACAATATTGCCATTGACAAATTTATTCAAATATTGGATACAAATCGATAGTTTTGATGTAAATACCACGAGACAAATTTCATCTGTCTTGATCATTGCATTTTTGAGTTATTGTGTTTGCATTCACAGAAATAAACAATCAGTCTGCTCTTTTATGGATTGGTTCAAAGTTTAATATAAATGTATAATTTTGGTGTAAATTCAATACCTCAAATTTTATCCATTTAGCTCATTGCATTTTTGAGCTTCATTTCCATGCATACGAACAGTCTTCCCATTGATGGATTTGGCCTAAAATTTGTTACAGTTTTATATTTTTGGTGTAAAGGTTATACGCCAAATTTCATTCATTTAGTTATTTATGTTCTTGGGTAATCGAGTACACACAGGTATAATTCCAAAAATCCCTCCCTGCCTTCCCCCACACATGCACACATGTAGGCTCGGAAAGATCTAAAACTTAAATTCATCAAAATCATGAGTTCAAAATTTTTTTATAGTGCTTCTCCTAATTTTGCATACAAGAAAGTAAACTAGGCTTAGGACAAAAAATCTGAGGAAATCTGACAAAAATTACCCATCGTCCATCAAAAGTTTAATGATTTCTGATACAACTGAAGTTAATTAGAAGAGGATGAGCTAAGATTTTAGCAATATTTTACTACTTTATTTCAATCTAATACTAAAATTAAGAATAGTTGAAGATGCCATGAACTGATGTTTTCATTGTGCAAACAGGTACCTCAAGATGAAGAATTCTTGGAGCTTGAGCAACGAGCTGACGAAGCAGCTCAAACACCCACCTATGGCAATGACGGAGCTTCTGAAAATGTCAAACCTGCTAAGCTTAACTACAAAAGGACAAATTTTGGTTGGCTGAAAAATGAAAATGAAATGTTTTCTGGGTATGAATGGTATTCAGTATTACAGTTTAATATACTTAACCAATACAGAAAATATGGTTTGACTTTATCCATTATAGTTCATATAAGAAAGCTGCCATTTGTTTTAGAAAAATATGAAAACTTGATCAAAGTATAACTTTCAGATATAAAACTGATAAAAACATTCAGCTACGGAATCCTGCAGATAAAATTGCATTACTTTTAAAAGTCAAATAATTTCTCTAATTAAATGTACGGTGTTCTACATTTTGTTGTATGTAACAATTTTTCTGCAGAAAATAAAAGTAGTTCCCATATATGCAGATAATTAACATTTTAAGCAATTCACTTTGACATATATAATTTCTGTTAGGAATTATTCTAAATGTGCTGTTTTATTATAAAAAGATATTTTTATGAATTTATGGCCTGAACCTCAATTTATTAACTTGTCTTTTTGAAATTCTTTCTTTACCAAAACAGTTTTAAATTTTTATCTATTATTTTGTAAATGAAAATTTAGAATGCATAAAATTTAAATAGGTGGATGAGTGAAAAAAAATGTATCAAATGGTCTGGTTTTATGATTAATTAATTTTATATGTAAATTAAAATATTTTGCATAACTGAAATTATTTGTTACATTATTTACAGGGCCCTTAACCATCTTAAGAATATGAAATCACCTGTTGATTCTATTATGCCGCTTTTAAACAGTAAGTTATTTAAAATGTTTTAAAAGAATTGCATCTTATTGGGATGTTTGAAAGTGATTCATTGATTTGACATTCTGCTCTCTCATTTGATTGTGTATGTATATACATATATGGGAAAGGATCTACATATATATACTTCCGATGCATTTCAATTACATGTCTACAAAATGAAATGGTGAATCTTTTGCATGAGACATGTAACGTTTGCTTTGTTTTAGTAATTCTGTTTGGGAATTTCTGGTTTGCTGTGTATTTTGTTCATATTTAAACTTGAGCATGAATTTATTCTTACGTTGATTAAAACCCAATTATTTTTAATATGTTTGGTGTTTGCCATGAGTATTTATTTACCAATGAACTGAGCGTAAGTGGACATTATTATGGATTTCTATTGTGCATTTGAAGTGCTTTAAAATTTTAACTTCATTTTATCATTGAGAAATCTCTTTAACCCTTGAAATGGCCAGACTGGCATTTCTGTTTTTACTGATCAGTTTCCAAGCAAACAATTTACTTGTGTGCTTTCCCAAAAGCCTTCGGATAAAATATTCTCGAGATTGCAGTAATTTGATTTTGTATTTTAAAAAATAGGATTTGTCCACTTTAAATGCTAATTTCTCTGTTCTGAAAAACATTATATGAAAATAATTGGCTGTTTGGAGGTTTAACATTGTTTTTTTTTTGTATTTTGAGTTTTATTTCTTTCTTAAATTGTATCTTGTTCTTACTTTTTGAAGGCTATTCAGTTAATAAAAATGTGTTTCATTTATTCTATACACTATACATTTGGTTATTTGTTAACTTGTTATGTTAATTAAGATTTGCAAGAAGATTTTGCATTTATTTAAGATACCAAGAAACTGATTAAATTTCAACTTTCTCCCAGTTGAAGAGTTGTCATTTCAGAGATTAGAAAAGATAAAATTATTTATATATATATGTAATAATCTCACTTAATTTTATTTCAAATTCTAATATATTTTAAAATCTTAATGTATTCCAAAATCACTTTTCTAAAACTCCAGTTTTGTTCTATTTCCCGCTCTGGAGGTTTATTAAATCTCTCGTTTTGACATATTTATTACTAAAAGAATATTTTAATTGTTTCCACGCACACAAATAGCGAAATCAGTGACTTATTGCTGCCATGCATTTTCCCTAAAACACTTACATAATATACTAAAAATAGCTATTATTCCCTTCACTCTGATCACATGTCTATCTGTTAAATCCCTACCTGAGAAAAAGCAGGGATTTTCTATTCTCTTTTGGTTTGAAACCTTAAACTAAGATGTACGTACATTTCGTCACTCTCCCATAATAAAGGAAAATTAGTTAATAACTCGGCCTGTGTTTTTTGTTTAACGACTACAACAGCGAATACATTTTAGCAAATAAAATGATTTTCGTGGTTGTAGACATTGAAATAAACAGGCCGAGCCAATAACTACTGCTTATTTTATTATCAAGCTATTTAAGTAAAATATAGGAGTAGTTATTTGCTAGGCCTGTTTATTTCAATGTCTACAACCACGAAAATCATTATATATATATATATATTTGCTACCAAATTCAATAATTTGTTTAAAATTGCATTTTATCCATGTGTTTGAATGCTGTGCCAGTGAATGCATTTCCATTGCAGGAGAAAACTCTTACGCTGACACCTGCAGCAATGCTGGCAGCCAAAAATGGGATCAATTAAGCACTGGAGCCACCCCTGGTTCTTCTGTTGATCTGGAATGGGAAAATGAAATCGGTGAGCTTCCATTCAGTTTGACAGTTGCTGGTACTTGCATGAAACCGTTAAAATGGTTCGGAAAGTATTCGAATGTAATAAAATTCCAATTTTGGTAACAAAACGTTGAAGTGACATATAAGAAATTTTTTAAGGCGGGACTTGTTATAACTATTTTAAGTTAAACACAGTTATTTACTCTTTTATGTCTGTCTGTTTCTATTCAGTATTTGTAATCCTTTCTATTGAAAGATATGTTCAGCATACACTCCAAATTATTTACATCCTTATTGAATGTCCATGTTGTAAAATTCAATGTTTGTGACTTTTTAACTTGACTCCACCTACATTGACCATGTTGATTGGTGGATACCCTTAGGTTTCATTCTCAAGTTTAAGCAGCATTTTTTTTTTCTTTTATTGTTTTACATCTTGTTCAATTTTATCTTTTCATGACAAAATTTTAAATTAACATTAAATTAGTATTAAACTTATAAATTGGTTTAATAATATCAGTTTACTTTTCACTAATTTGTTTAGTGTATAGCATGGTCAAATAAAGGCTCTTGCTGTATAAAACCCCCAAAGAAACCAAACCAAATTATTCATAAATGAAAAAAAGAACTTATCATTTTGAAATTCTTAAATCAACCATTCATGCTTTCAAATGAATAAATACTGTTGCAAACTTCTGTTATTTAATTTTAATCCCATCCATGATCGCAGTGAAAATTAATAACTTGTTTGTGCACGTTTCTTTGTAAAATTGGATTGTTATTTGAATAAAAAATGTTTAAATGAAAGAAGCATCTGTAAAGAATTTGAATGTTTTCGTGTCATATGGTCTATGTTTAGTTGACTACATGTGATATGAAATGCCTCATAAGCCTGTCACTATTATTTGCCAAAAATAAATGAATAAATAAAAATAATAACTTGGGCTTTTCTTTTCCTTAAATAAATATCACGAAGTGTAAAATAAAATTCCATTTCTCCTGTCTGCAGTCTGACCACATTTAATGACCAAACCTAGCTGACTAACTGAGAATTTTCTTTTCTTTGCATGACTGCTAAAATTCTCATTGTCCTGTGCTGTTTGGCTCATCTTTCAATGTGTCTCTTTCCTGAAATTTGTAAATTCTTCATCATGACTCCTTCTTCTGAAATTCAGTGTTAGGCACTTGCAGCTACTTCTTCGGGTAAAATTTAAGTGCATTTTCTTTTAATTAGGAAAAAGAAACGCTCATCCAAGAAATGTGCAGGAAATATTAATCATGAAAACATCAAATATTAATCATCACAATATTAATCCTGAAAATCATACTGTTTGCAACAGTATTTATTATTATTACTAGCTGTATGGCCCTGCTGTTGCACGGGCTAAATCGAATAATACCTGAGGTCAAGTGACACATGCCTAATGTGTGTTATAATATTGTTGAAGTCTGTTGTATTAGTGTTTTCACCTCCTGCTTCATCTGAGTGTAGATGAGAAGTCCTGTGATAAATTTGGCCATGAATTCTGAAGCAATACGCTCCTCTCCCTGTAGACGGTACAATCTGTGCGCCCATTGAAGCACTGGTAAGACCTTATGTTATTTTGAAACGCACTGATAATTCATCGGAGCCATCCATCAATCCTTTCATTCCCACTGGATAAGCTGAAGCCTGCTCAATTATATTTCCATTATGACAACAATGAGTGTAAATTCCTCTGGTATTCTTTTCATCCCGGAAATACAACCCTCCGCATTTCAGACAGAGATTGTCCATTTCTCTACAGTTGTGTTCTTCAGTTCAGAACAGTTCTAGCTGCATAAAAAGTTTGTATCTGATGTTGATTTTGTCCTTCAATAACATTTAGACGGCGTTCTCTTGCAAGTTGTACCGTGGCTGACAATCGGCTATTTCTTTGTTCGTCTGTTCCTTCTGCTCTTCTCTCCTGGCCACGTTGTGCCATTATTGCCAATCGGCTATTTCTTTGTTCTTGTGTTTCTTCGGCTCTTCTCTGCTGGCTACGTTGTCCCATTACTGCCAATCGGCTATTTCTTTGTTCTTCTGTTTCTTCGGCTCTTCTCTCCTGGCCACGTTGTGCCATGTCTGACAGTCGGCTATTTCTTTGTTCTTCTGTTTCTTCGGCTCTTCTGTCCTGGCCACGTTGTGCCATAGTTGACAATCGGCTGCTTCTTTCTTCTTCAGTTTCAACAACTCTCCTTTCACGTTTTCTAATTGCCTCCTGTCTACTGGCAGCATCCCCTGTAATTCCTCTTTTTCTTTTAGGCATCGGAAAAGCGAGAATTGAACAAAGCAAAAATAGTAACTTCCAAATATCAGCTTAAAATAGAAGCTTCCACAAATATTTAAACTTGATCAAATCAATGAATAATGATTAAAATCACTAACATAACTAATCTTTATCTTTCGGCAGATAACTTTACAGAAACAAAACACCCCTTTTAATTTCGTTAAAATGATTTTGTTGGACGTTATATCATGGGATAAACAAAAGAATTTATACACTTTCAACAATACATTTTTTTATTTCTGTCAGCGTCACTTTTTTATTGTTGTTGTAACAATGTTCTTTAAAGTAAACGACTTCAACAATAAAATATATTTTGAATTGCGCTGTAACAATGAAAAGTATTGTTATAAAGTATCCGAAACAATGAAACGTATTGTTGTAAATTAGTTTTTAATTAATATCTTTTTCACTAATTAAAATTTCGATATTTAAATGGCCGAAATGGATTCCTTGAATTATTCCCCATCTTTTGGTACTTTCGGCGCGGTTCTCCGTTCGGCGGTTCGTGAGAAGATAGAAGGACATACATACATATCAGGGTTGTCGATTTTTTTGATTTTTTTTTTAAAAAATCGATTTATTTGATTTAAATCGGATTTTTTTTATTTAAATCAAGATTTTTTTTATTTTAATGATTTTTTTTAAAACTATATATATATATATTTAACATTTGTATATTAGACAATGAGCATTACAGTCATAGAATTATATATATATATAACAACATACCAGTCATTAAGCTGTACTTTCTTTTAAAAAAACAAATTAAAAAAATTTAATTCAAAAATGTAACAACTATTTAAAAAATATATGTGAACTAAAATATAACAATATACTTTTGAAATATAAGACAATTTTATTAAGGAGAAAAAGAACAATATTATAAAAATTGTCATTTCTTGACTACAGATATATTATTGTATGTTAGAATATTATGGAATTTTGCACTCAGCTGTTAATTTGTTTCATTATAAACACAAGTTTTGAAGCTTTCTTTACTCCTAATCTGTTTGATCCAAAACATTAAATAAAAAATTTTCTACATAAAATTTTTAAATTCAGACTTCAAGGTGCATTGAGTCACCATCAGGACTACCTGTGCGATAAATTTCATGACTGTAAGTGTGATAGATTCGTCTGGACATTGCGCACACGCTCACAAACATTGCCTTTCATAAGTATAGATCTTAGTTTAAATTGCACTATATTGATGTTTGTATATCTTTTGGAGCATTTATATGCATTACTTAATTATCTTACATTTGAACATTATTGCAATATAAAAACTTTGTTGTCCCTAACACTATCTAGATTTCTCCGATATTAAAATGAAACTCACTGCATTTTACTATGTTCTTTCTTTGTGAGCATGATCCTTTCACAACATTTATTTTATTTTATAAAAGAAGGAGTATCTCATACTTAGCATTTTATTGTGTTACTCTTTAGATATTTATTTAACCCTTTGCAGCGAAGCTTCTCAACCGTTAAATTCAACTATAAATGAAAAATAATAGGTTTAGGATAGGGCTAATAGTAGTCCTTTTAGAATGAATATAGCAGTCTTATGAAATTTTGTTTCAGAATAGGAATTATTAGAGATAAAGTTTGGGAAAATTCCTTGACTCAGAGATAATAAATTTTTCAGTTCTGGACGTTTAACAATTTTAGCAAAGTAACTCGAAAATTTTGCTCCAATATTCTGGAAGTTTTAATTTATAATTTTCTGTAAGATTCAACAATAATTTTCGAGTGTATAAAGGTGGCTGTATCTAAGGGGGGTTCTCATGAGGGGGTGACCCGAAAGGGGGCCGCGGCCCCCCCCCCCCGGGATGGGGCAAGGGGTTTAAAAACTTTTTTTTGTAGATTCTATGTCTAGACAATAAACTAAACCCATTCATGATGTTTTCTCATCATATTTCAAAAAAATTGTTTTGCTCTGCAAAGCGTTAAAATCTAATTTCATTCCGTTCTCAAAAATAAAGATATGGAAAGTACTTTAGTTACATCAAGTCAATGAAATATTTTTTTTAATGTTCTATATATTCTTTCTTTAAATATATATTTAAAAATATTTTAAAATCACTATTTCTAGATACATGAACAATTTTATTTCATTAAAGCAGATTAACTTGATATTTAAAATAAAGTGATTTAAATCAGTGATTTTTTTAAAAAAAATCAGTTGATTTAAATCGCGATTTAAATCAGTGATTTTAATCAACTGATTTAAATCACCGCAACCCTGATACATATATACATACATACGTTTGTTTACCTTCGAATTTTAATAGGATAGATTCTGAATTGAATTGCCATATTCTTGAAATTTCTGTGTTACCTTAGATTATTATTTTACTACTGTTAAGAATTACTGTTGTTTTTATGTTAAGTTGATACAATATTTTTAAAAAATTGTGATTATGTTATATAAATTTTGATTCTCATAAAATTTTGATTACCTAGTTTGAAATAAAGTACTTTTTGAAGTTTCTTATTTAATTGGAACATTTGAAATTCCAAAAATGAAAGTCAATTAAATGTGTTGGCCTCTCGATTGACATTCATAAAACTTCTTCTAAGACAAAACAGACATTTATTTAGCACAACCATTACACTTCGTAACTGCATACAACGTAACTTTGTTCAATCATACCGTACTCATCACTTTTCGTAATCGTCTCTCTCTCTACTATTTCTAAAAATCAAATTCAAAGTAGCGCAACATCTTACTGTTGCCACTTTCAGGATATCATACACTGATATACAATAATTATGTTGCAGTCATGCTTTTGTCAGGCATAATATTAAATACGCTTAAAAATGTGTCATAAAACAATATGCCTGACAATCAATGTACATACCTTGCATATTTCGAATAAAGTTATTAAAATATAGCTATATCAACTACCACATTTCCAAACCATCTGCCTCTGTGCTGTGTACTGTAGACATTGTATGAGAAGATTGGTATGAGTTAAAAGAAGATATTCAAATGTGTTTTATTATGTTTTTGATAAGGATGAATACAATGTGTGTGGATTGACTATCAAAGAATAGTTTACTAATTAGTTTTGAGACCCCTACTTTATTTTTGCTTCATTATTCGTGGTCATACCAAGTTATTGAATAATATTGTCCAACCTAGAAGTTTCATTGTCGATTATTTTTACTCCAGTTAACTAATACAATAAAACCTGTCGGGTCATGTCAAGTGATCCAGAAAAAAAAAAAAAAATTGGTTGCCTGACCATTTTATAACCAAATGATTTTTTGTATGTTGATTCCTACATAATTAGAGAGTCCAAAAAGATTGATTTTAATTTTTTCCGAATTCCGATGGCAGCCATTTTTGTTTTACAAAACATGCTGATTTTTGCGTTTGTAGGGGTTTGCGTTAACTTATATTACTCAGAACTGGTGAACCCGAGGTTGATGAAACAAAAACCAGTTTATTCAGGAAGATACAGCCTTTATTATCCCTAGTGCACATTTAAGGAAAATTGTATCCCAAATAGCAAAAATCAGCTTAAAACTTTGACTTTAAAAATGACAAATTTTCAATTTTTGAAGGTATATAATTCCAAAAGGAATCTATTCTCCATATTACTTTTATAATCTTAGCCTTCAAAAAAATCAAAATTTTGACACCTTATATCTTTGTTGGGGCAAAGTTTAAAAATCTGCAATTTTTTCAGATAAACCCTCTATAGTGTAGTATACTGCTGTAAAAATTTCATGTTTGATATTTTTCTACAAGTCAAGTTAGAGGACTTTAAAAATCCCATAAAAAAACGTACCAAAAATGACAGCATTAATTTGACTAAGTACTATTTTTATCATCAATAAATTATAATATGACCTCAAGTAACATTTGTAATTAAAATTACAATTTAAATTAAAGCAAACTATCAAATTAATTCTTATGGCATTTATATTTTCAATTAATGCACCATTTGGTGCATTAATTTTGTAGTGTTGCTACTTTTGGGGAATGTGTTTATTTTTAATTTATTTTTGCTCATTCCACAGACACTCAGGCATTGGTTGATCATTTTTTTTTTAAAATTGATATGTGTTTAAAGGTAGAGACATTTTTTTTTTTTAAAGATTGATATGTGCCTTTAAGAAGGAACATTTTGTTTGATCATTTTTTTTTATTGATGTGTGTTTTAAAGTACGAATATATTTGATTAATTAGTTTTAAAGAATGAACATTTATTTTTAATGAAGCAATTTTCTTTTATTTAATGTGTGTTTAAAGAAAGTATTTTGTGTTCTGTTATGTGTTTTAAGTAAGGATTTAGTTAGGTTTAAATTGAATTGACTTTCTTGGCAAATTAACAGTATTATTCATATGTGTTTTAAATATTTATGTGTTTAGGATGGGTTTTTAATTATTGCTTACTTTAATTAGGGCTTTTAAAGTTTTTTCGGGGCTTTTTAGGGTTTTTCTTGATTTAGTTTGCTCTCTTTTCCTTCAAGGCAAGGCGAGCATGGAGGAGATCGCCGTTGGAGGGGCTAGCTGTGGTTCTATTTCCGGTGTCCCTTTGGGACAAGATGGCGAATTTTCGGAGTGGGTGTCAAGCTGATGGGGACGTCGTCTTGTCGGACCTTTTTTTGACCAATGGGAAACAGGGGTCTGTGTGACGTGTTTTTCGGCGATGGTATTTTAGGGGGTGCGTGAGGCGCGGATCGCTCTCTTGACTCTGGTCTTTCTCCCCTTGGCTTGTCTGACCCAGGGTTCGTACGCGTCCTTACAAATCCTTAAAAGTCCTTACTTTTACACTTAGTCCTTAAAAGTCCTTACAAATCCTTATTTTTATGCCCCATTTTTGAAAAGTCCTTATTTTTTACTCTGCCATTATTAAAAAATTTAAAATTTCACCGATTAACGTTTTTCTAATTCCTCCTTCTCGGCGGCTCTAATCTCGGTCGACGTGGCTCTCGCGGAATGCGGTGGGGGTGGGGGGACGACACTGCACGCGTTCTACGAATCCATATTCATCGCATACACTTTGGGAAATAAGGGAGGAGTTACAGATGGCCTTTATTGGTCCATGGTTCCATAGGAATGATTGTCAAAAGTGCTGTTACCATTTTTAGAACAGTATCAAAGTGCTAAACCTTTACTTCCATTTTTTTGCCAGTGATGTTTTTAAAACTTGTTAATGATTTCATTCAACATTTCAAAATTTTGAAACCAGAGAATGAACGAATTGAGAAACCTCAGACTTTATGCAAATTCAACTTCAGTGACCCAAACTTGTATAATGATAAAAGTTAAGTGTATTTAGGATTTGCTGCAGAGCAACTAATAAAAGAAAAGATAAAAAATAAGGAATTAGTAGACAAGGATGTTTTCACACTCGGACAGGATAGTCGGAAAAACATCGTAACAATGATAAAACATTTCATGCTGAAATGTCCTGTGAATTACGCACTAGTAAGACCTGCGATTTGCATTGATCCACGAGTAATGGCTGGATATCCCAAAAAAGCACAGGAAAAAAATGAAAAAGGTATAACTTATTTTAGCAATAATCATTATGAAAAAGTTTGGAAGATTATCAAAATGGTATTAATACTGTCACATGGACAGTGAGGTTTTTCGGTGAACAAGGCGCTGGAAATAGAAAATTTAAAAGATGCTTCATATATTTTCCAGCGTGTAAATCATGAATTTATTAAGCTGTCTGGGGCTATTTATGACTTAAAAATTACTAAAGAAATGAGGACGGCTGCCACCTCAGCTAGAGCAAAATACATGCAGTATTTAGAAAGTGAAAGATCCAAAGAAAAGACTGAAACAAAACAACTGAAACGAAAAGCTCTAGAGGAAGAAATAGATTTTTTAAAACAAAAGAAAATGTTCCTCCAAACGGACATGCACCAAACAAATGAGAAAGCAAATGATTTAGCTAATGAGGCTCAAAAGTCAAAGGACTTAAATTTATTTATTCAATCGCATGAACTAAGAAAAACAATTTCTGGAAAAGAAATTAAAATAAATACCTTGGATGTAAAATTGAATGAAAAAAATTTGGAATTAAAAGATAAATAATTTGATTACCAGTTTCATGGGGTTTTTTTCATCAATTTATTAACTCATATTTTTAGAAGTTTTGTTGTGTTAAATTTGTAATGTATCTTCTATGTTTTATATTATAATTTATCATCTAATCATTAAGGTTGAATTTGCAAAAATGAGATTTTATTTAAAAATGTGTGCAACAATTCGTTAAGTTTATTCAATTTAGAGGTCCTTATTTTTTGGTTTTTTTAGTCCTTGATTTTCTTTTAAGGAAATGTGTACGAACCCTGTGACCGCTTGGTCAGGGCTTTTCAAAAGAAAAACTGGCCATGTAGGATCGCGAAGGTCCGGGTCATGATTTCATCGGTCTTACAATCTTTTTACATTGCGGGCTGTGTGAGATCAGCAGCATCGATATGGACAGAATAGAATGCTGATAAGCCGTGAGGCGCTATACATGCATCAGTTTTTTTTTTACAGCAGCAGTTTGGCGTGAAATTGGAGCGTTAATTTTCTTATGGAAAAAATTGATAACGTGGCGGACGCAGTGGTGCGAGTGGGCGTCTGACAGAACTTTAGTGTCAGCTTTTGACAGCAGCTGCTTGGTGTGGTGTTGGAGTGTTAATTTACTTATGGAAAAGTCTGATAACACGGCAGACGCTGTGGCGCGAGATTGCATATGTCTGAACTTTCGCCGTCTCAGCTGTGATGACCAACTGCGATGCCGAGATAGGTGGCCGGGAGAGGAATGGACGATGATCCCGAGGAAGCGGTCCCCAGGTAGAAAGTTGAATAGGCACTTTTACGTTTCCTGCGGACGGTTCGCGTAGTGTGACGGAAAGGAGTGGGATGATATCCAGTCGAAGTGGCTATGATAAGTGCGCAAGGTGGTGCTGCAATGTGGAAGACGAGCCCTTGAACTCTGCCAACTGGATTGGAGAGCGATCAAATCCACAGACCTGTAGGGATAAGAATTTCTTTTCTTTTGTAATGTTCAGTAAACAATTTGGTACACTGGTAGCGTGAAGTCAAGTGAGGACTAATTTGGCATATTTTGGGATAGGAGGGGGGGGGGAGATTTCTGAGAAGATAATGTAAAGAATCGGAGAAGAATGTTGTAAAATTTAGTTAATCAAGATATGTCAATGTTTGTAAATGTGATGTTTGTTTTATCATGTCGTCTTTATTTTAATCATCATGAACAGTGTGCCAATGTATTTCTGTGCTGGTGTTTTCTTTTTTCATGATTTTTGTGTTATATGGGGTCTGAGTCGCGCATATAAGTTTTAGTATGCTATTAAAATCTCTAGTGGGTGGGTAAATTGACTGAGAATTTTCAAATGTAAATGTGATGGCTTAATGTTTTTTATTTAGTGTTTGCAGAGCTAAATTTTCTTGTTGAAGCGTCTAATCAGGTGGTGCGTTATTTAAGTACTTTGTAATATTAAAATTAGCTAATTAAGTTAAGTTGTCAGTATTAGATGTTCTGGGAAGGGAATTTTACAGGAGATTCATTTCCGCGACTCATTCCTCATCTCGTAATTTTTATTTTTTGTGTCTCAATGGAAGTAGTGATTAAGCATTTGACATGCAGGTTGGGTGCCCTCCATTCATTTTTAAACTTGTGCTATTTCTAAATTTGTTAAATCAGACATGACACATTTCCGCGGAAACGCGGATTTCAGCCTTTTCGGCATCGAATTTTATCATTCTTAATTTTCTTTTATATAAAAATTCCATAATATTTTTAAAATCTCAAGGACTTCTTGTAGAAATGTATTCGTTTTGTTGTTCAATTAATCAAACTTATTTTATTTCCCAGTATTTATGTTCGGCATAATTCATTATTTATGAAATTCAGCTTTTTTTTGTTCCAAGCGTGCGTCATGTCTGGTTAAATGTATAATCATATTATTACTAAGATACTTAATAAACGTTATATAATTTTAAACTTACTTACTGTATTCCAATTTTTTCACACATGGGACATCCTTAAACTGATCTGAGGGTTTGGTTAAAATTTAGTTCCTTTGGGTTATTGCATAACTATATACACAACGCAATTCACCATCATTATATTGTGTGATAACCTTTCAGCGAATTGATTTCCTTGGATTTAAAATCTTGGTTGAAAGAGCCTTTTAGTTTAATCGTTTGGAATTCCTTAATTTTATATGATTGGTGTTAAGAATTGTAATCTCTGCTTATTCTTCTGAATGTAATATTATAATGCAAAAAAGTTAAAGTAAAACTTCACGACAATTTTAATTCGTATTTATTCTGTTAAGTTACAACATTATATTATGTCATGTTTCTATTTATAAGATAATCTCTTAAAATGCAGTAGGCCTAATATACTTATTCAACAAAATGTGTGGATGTCCAGACCTGTTCACAAATTTATGTGATAGATAGACTTCAACAAACCAAAGCAAGTCTCCAGCGACCTTACACTAACCAAATATTGACACCCAGCAGAAATGCTTGAATTTTGTCAAGAACATTTAAAAGGGATTGCCTTCACTTACATAAAAGATGAAAAATCATTCAACATCATAACAAACTACTTGACCGATTTGAAAACCCTGTGGCAATTACTGGTACAAGGAGTTTTCTTTTTTTTTTTTGTTCATGTGTCAGAGATTATAACCTGAAGTGCTTCATTACTTCACAAGCTACGGAATATGAAATTCATTCCACTACAAAAGCTGCATAAATAACATTTCACATAAGAGATTCTATTGCATGTGTATATGATGATCAATCGTGGCTGGCAGAGGTGAATGACATTAGTGATATAAATAAATATGTGCTTGTAACATTTTATCATCACTGCGGGAACAAGGACAGCTTTTAAGAAAAAGAAGAAAGACCAGACTTGGGTGCCCATTAACAATGTTTTAAGGAAACTAAGTGCCTTAGAATATAACAACTACTGGAAGGACACATAACATTTCCCCAAAACTAAGTGAAGAGATATCAAAACTTCTTAATGAATACAAATCATCAAGTGTATAGTATATTAATACTTTTGTGATGTGTTAGTTGTAAATAATATATCAATACGAAATTTTAAAGTGTTTTAACAATAGTAACCATAGTAAAAACTGTGTTATAAAATAGCGAATAGAGAAGCCTCAATTATACTGTGGAACCTAAAGTGACCATGAAACATATTAAAATTTTTCAACTTCATTATTCATTTAAAGTGTGCCCAAGCTACTTCAAGTAAAAATGGTAAGTTTATATATAATAGGTAATATTAGTTGATATTTTATTATAATTTATTAATGATAAAAATAGTACATAGTCAAATTAATGCTGTCATTTTTGGCAAAAAATACGTTTTTTTATGGGATTTTTAAAGTCCTCTAACTTGACTTGTAGAAAATATCAGATTTTTAAACTTTGCCCCAACAAAGATATAAGGTGTCAAAATTTGGATTTTTTTGAAATTTTCGGATTTTGAAGGCCCGTAACTCTTAAAAGAAACAAATCTCAAGGTTGAAATTTTTTGTAAATACAGTACATTAAGATAACTACACATCCCTATAAAAGTAATATGGAGAATAGATTCCTTTTGGGAATTATATGCCTTCAAAAATTGAAAATTTGTCATTTTTAAAGTCAAAGTTTTAAGCTGATTTTTGCTATTTGGGATACAATTTTCCTTAAATGTGCACTAGAGATAATAAAGGCTGTATCTTCCTGAATAAACTGGTTTTTGTTTCATCAACCTCGGGTTCATCAGTTCTGAGTAATATAAGTTAACGCAAACCCCTACAAACGCAAAAATCAGCATGTTTTGTAAAACAAAAATGGCTGCCATCGGAATTCGGAAAAAATTAAAATCAATCTTTTTGGACTCTCTAATTATGTAGGAATCAACATACAAAAAATCATTTGATTATAAAATGGCCAAGCAACCAGCTCTGGATCACTTGACATGGAATGACCCTATATTGTTATAAACAGGTTATCTTTACAGACAGTTTGAGGATTTGCGCATCCAATGTTTATGTGTATGTGTGTGTGCATGTATTTATATAATAACACATTTTATTACGCTTATTGATTTATCTTACAAATAAGTAGCTGATATAAAATTATATTTAAGTTTTTTTATTAAGAACTGCACAATGAAAATTTTAGTTGAAAACTTTGTCTGCATTGTCATTTATGGTGCCTTTGGATCGTTTTTGTTTGTTATTCACTTTGCTTTTTTCCAGAACATCTTCAAGGCCTTTTCTTTTTATTTTAAAGTTAACCATCGTTGCCAGAAAAATCCCATATTTTTAATCGACGTTCTAACCTAGATTCAAAAGTGAATCAAGGAACAAGTGGTCAGTCCAATTTGTTAAATGTGAATGAACAGGTTTCTGTCCACTAGGAGTCAAAGCAACAAACATTCCAGTTGCTGTCCCTCCAGATCTCCCTGCTACAAAAGGCTGTGGTTTCTAGCCCCCTCTCCCTCCGATTCCCATGTTATCTGTTATTCTTTACCATATGGTGTTGGTTTCCAAGAAAAAAAATCGTGATTGTGCTGTACCAGGTTTCTAAAGAGGTAAAATTATTGTTGGAGACAGGCGAGTCTAAAAAGTGGTTATTGTTGTAGGCAGGTTCAAAAATACATTGAGTAAATAGGACAGGGTGCGTACGGTCATGAAAAGTGCTTAAAAACTGCTTACTTTTTATTTTCGTTTTAGAAGGCCCTTAAAAGTGCTTACTTTTTATTCAAAGTTTGTATAGAGTGCTTATTTTTTATCATGGTGCTTAAAAACTCATTATTTTTAAGAAGATGTTATGAGTTTTCCGAGCAAGAACTATTTTATGTGTAAAAGTAATTGAAATTAATGATTTAGCATTCTAATTTTGTACCTCGAAATCTTGTTGCATAAGTATTTTCGGTCTATTTTTCTGCATATAGAAATGTTTTCCTGTAACAAATTAATGAGAATGTATTCTAGTCATGACAGTAGGATAGGTGCTAAATTTCTTTCCTGTATATTTTATTACTTAAATCCTGTTTAGTTAAAAGAAGAAAAAAAGAAGATCATCGGTATTAAAGATTTTGCAAGTCCTTACTTTTCCCCTTAAGGTGCTTATAAAGTGCTTACTTTTTTTCTACAGATTTGAGTACGCACCCTGTAGGAGTCCCGCTGGACCAAAAAATATATTGTTATAGGCAGGTTTATCGTTAAAGACAGTATCTTTATACACAGGTTTCACTGTATCTTTTTCCCCCCTTCCATCTCCAGTAACTCATCAACAATTTTGTACAAGTTTCATTACAAGACGCCTGGATGTGATGAATTTTTTCTAGGCACTTGCATAGTAATTCAATCCCTTATTTGCCATAATTTTATTTAAATTTATCCGCCATTTATTTATTTGGATATGTGGTGTTTATAATCCTTTCTATCAAAAGTTATACCCATCATATTCAAAGTTATATTCAGAATTAGCTTCTCAATTCAAAACTGATAATACGGCCACTGCCTCTCAAATAAATACTGTTGCAAGCTTTGGTTCTCTTACTTTTCCTTTGGGGTCCTGTTCATAGGAATATAAAGAATTCATTACTTCTCTGCACATGCCACTTTTTTGAATTTCAATTTCTGTACTAAAAAAAAAAAAATGCTTATATAAAAAAAGTTTGAATAGAAAAATTTGCATAGACTGACTACCTTTCATTTATTCCACATACACTTATATTTGGAAACCAATGTGGTAATCCTGTGTCTATTACTTTTGAGTTCTTTTAAAGATGATGCACCAAAAATTAACCTTGTTCTTTTCACCATGAAAGCAAAATTTTGCAGCAGAGTTTTTGAAAAAATTATTCTGAGAAAAATGTTTCATTTTTTATATACATAAATCAAAGTATAAAATATAATTTTTCATTGCTCATTATTGTCCTAATCACGTTTTTTTTTTTTTTGTTATAATTTAACGTATTATTTAATGACTTATTTTCTGTGCAATCGTTATTGTATATCTGAACTCGTTTGCAGTGTCTTGTTTTAAATTATCGTGCTATAATTTATGGATAACATATCATTTTGAAATTTAAAGAATAATACTGAATATCATTTACATACCTGTAATCAAAAATATCAAGTAGCATTTTAAATAAATTGTCTCTGTTCGTTAAATAGATACATATAAAGATTATAACTTAAATATACTACTACCTTCTAATTTTTGCTTTGCAGTTTTGACTTTTCTGGGTTTATATCTTAACTTTCTTTCCTTAAACTCTTTTTCTTTTTAATATGAATTAGAATAATCTGTTCTTGATTATAATTTATATTACAGGGATGAGATTCTTCCGCATTTTTGTTATTTTGGAGAAATTCCTTTTTCCCCTCAAAATTCCGATTTCTTTTTCGGATTTCCGATTTTTGAATGTGTGATTTGAATCTGTGATAGTAACTGCACAATTTCTCGACCCCTCTCACTTTATAAGGTGCAAAATAATTGTGCTGTTACTTTTGCAAAAATGTATAAAAGTAAAAGAAATAAAACAGAATTTGGTATATGATACATTATTATAATTTATAAACAGCTAATACACTTTACACAATTGCATGAAGCAAAAGAAATTATTCGTCCTTATTTTTATTTATTTTTTGAGCTAACTTTTATCAAAAGGCTGTTAAATATAATTCTTCTCTGACTTCCGTTGGGTGAATGTTGCATTTCATTGATGTACAGGTGGTAAATATGTTTTAATGTCTAGTTTTGTATTTGAAGATGCCCCTGATGATGTGTTAAACTTGTTCGTTAACTTTTAATACGAATGATTTAATATTCTTTTTCTTATTTTTGCATTCTGAATTTAAATAATTAAGTTATTAATTATTATAGTGTAATATTTTCATCATGTTGCATGTTCTGATGTTTTACTTCTTTCGCGTATAAATTATTGTACAAATTTTTTGCTCGCGTATGATTTCAGTCTTTTTGCTTTTTTGCCAATCTGATCCCTGATATTAGTTGAAACTTTAATCTGAGGTCATGAAACTCTAATCAGTAGCTGTATTGCAATGCTTATAACCTTAATGATTATTTATAACCGTATTTGAAAATTCAATTCATTTTCCTAGGTTTTCATTCCTCATCCAACTTTGGTGCTACAGAGGAGCTCCAGTGGACGGTGCTAACCGAAAACACTAATAATACTAACAATTCCTACAGATCATCACCTCTTTCAAACAGCAATGGATTGGAGTGGGATGGAGATTTTACGAGGTTGGTTCCATTCCCTTCGTAATTAGCCTGCGAGGATACGCAAGGGGGTGTCCAACACCCCACGCCACGTAAAATGTGAAAAATACTGACTTCCCTTTAATTGAAATGAGTCATATCCATGCTATCTGCCTTTAAGGTCACATTCAACAGACGGAACAATTCACCATAAGAGATGTGAAACATCCTCTTGCACGTCCTTGTGTCACTGTTCTTTTTTACTTTTTCGTATACGAAGTATACAAAGAGAAAGTATTGTAATCGCCAAAAAATTTGAACTCGAGATTCTGACGAATCTCCACGTTTTAGACCTCCCCGAGTCCAAAAAAACACAATTTTGAAATTATGTCTGTCTGTCTGTGAACACGATAACTCGAAAACTATTAGAGCTACGGGGATGAAATTTGGTATGTGGTCTTTAAACATAATTTGTAGGTTTCTATCAAATTTTGGACGAAATCCGTCGACGGGAAGTCTGTCTATCTGTATGTCCGCAGTCATGTGAATGCTATAACTCAAAAACTTGAATAGCTAGAAGGATAGAATTTGGTACACAGTTTTCTCTTCATGAATGTAGGTCCGTATCAAATTTTGAGCCAAATCCGTCAAAGGGTTGACTGTCTGTCGGTCTGTATAATCGCATACTTGTATCTCATAAGCCCTTTGGCTTAGGTAAATAAAACTTGCTATCACGGATGCTAACATTAATTATAGATCTGTGCCCAATTTTCATCTCAATCGGTTGAAAAACAGGTGTTCAAATTGCATATTTAGTTCAAAATGCACATTACGACTGTGTGTTGGCGAGCGTTTCGCTTATTTCACTCAAGTTAGTATAGTTGGTGTTTGACCTTGGTGGTTTAAGAATTAAATTGTAGCGAGTCGCTCACACGCGCTTCGGAAATTATGGCAACCCCCTGAGCCTTAACTTCGTTCTGACATTCTCCAGCTGGAAGGTGTGGTGAAATCTTTTGTGATATCTGTAATAAGATTTCGTACTCAAAAACGTTAAATAAAGTTGTGGTACCTCAGCTCGCGTAAAAATTTACAACATATGCAATTTTTTTTGCAAAATATTATGTTTGGGGAAATTCATGTTTCATTGTAAATCACCATTCATATTTTTTTTTTCTCAAAATAACCAGGTCTTGGGTAAATACCCCAAGAATATTTACCTACCCACTGGGTGTTTACCCATCCCACATTACTGGTCGTATGCGAGAAAGTTTTGGGGAGGCCACTTCCGCTGGTTCAATTGAATGATTGTATTACGGACAGGAAATTAATGTCGAATCACTATTTGAAATTTAGTGAGGAGACAAGTGAATTTAAGAACATTCTATCTTTCTAAAATGGAGATTTTTTGCGGGTACAAGACTTTTATACTGGATAATAGTGTAAGTGAAAATGTCAAGACATTGATGCAAAAGTTATATTATTCTGCATGTAATGTCTGCTGGTACATGTTTTTTATGCTTTCACAAAAACTATTGGAGGATAAGCTTAATAAAATTGTAGAAATGAATCTGAGAAATTAAAGTGTATGTCGCCCTAAATTTATTAGATCGAAAGATAAAGTCCATCAGAATTCTTATTTGGATTTTTAAAAGAAGTGGTTTCCTGTGTACCTAAGAAAATTAGAAGCAGTATTTTTCTCTTCAAATTGTATAACGATTCTTATATTGATAATTATTTACAATAAAAAATGTTGAAAACACACATGTAAGAGATATACTTTTCTTATATGTTCACAATGTGCTGAATAATATAATGTATTATTTACTATATTTTTTGTCTAAAAATTTGTTCTTATATAACTAAAAATGTTTACAGAAATCATTATGAACAGATATAGCATACAAATGTTGCTATTTTTGCTTAAATAGCGAAATAACGAATTGGGGTGTCACACACACCCCTTGCGCGTCTTCTCGTTACTCTTCATAGCACGTGTCGTCGCTGGTTACGAGAATAGTTGCTATATCAAATGCCATCTGATTCTGGCAGCATCTTATGCTTTCAGCTTATACATTAGAAATTCACTGAAATGAGGCATATGGGTAATTTCTTGTATGTACGTAACCATTTATATGAAATCTCACAAATACATCATAGATTTTGATTACAACTTGCCTAGACATGAATGAAATATTCCTTGGAAATTATGCTTGAAACATGAATATATATGGATAATCGTAAATAGCATTTAAATGTACATCATATATTTGTTATACTTATGAGTAGGTTTCTAACTAATTAAAACAGATATTAATGGAATAAAAAATTGTGATCAATTTGGAATCGCAATCTGAATATGATTAACCAAATTCAGTTGCATATCTTGGAGAAATAGAGGTTTAGTAGAACTTCATCTTTTACCAGGGCAGGATCAAGCCCTGTAGAGGCCCTTAGGTAATTCAGGAGGTTCTTTTCCTCTCGCCAATTTCCAAAACCAGATATTTTTGTGGAATGTAATTTAATCTCTGTGTAAACAGATTTTAAGGACACAGAACATAACAAATTGAAACTAGAAAATGTTTTACTATGGGTCAACTTGAAGAAGTTTCAATGTCTTGAACTTAAAAAAAATTCAAAATAAAAAAATTAATAGGAATTTAAAATAACACGCTAAAAAAAACCTACAAAACTTTAATTAAATCTAAATACTCTTTAACTATAGGACTTGGAACTATAAAATTATGCTGTTTTTAATTTTTAAAACATAGTTTTTTAGAATTATAAACTGGCAAAAGGTTATTACTTTCGAAAAGTTTATGATAGAAAGGTTTTAAAAATATCAATTTTTTTTTATATGCCATATTCTTTGGTATAACACCATAACCAGTGTCTGATTGAAGATCAGTGAGTTTTTTATTAGCTTCAAATTGAAAAAATTACATTCACCATTAGTAATAGTAACGCATCTGTAAATTTTCAGTGCTGCCGTTACATTTGGAAAAGATGACTGTACCATGTTATGTTAATTTATATTAATTCAATGCAGGCACTCTTGTTTCTACACTGGATTCATGTTATAGTGACATAAAGCATTTAAAATGCACCATTTCGTCATGCAGGTATTTTAAGCACAGTTTAACTGCAATATCCACAGAATAATGTTTTCTAAACTTATGAAAAGCCTCTTTAATTTTGGTGCGTCTTTTCTGGAAAATTAACCAAAAAATCCAAATAGGGAATTCATTTTACTGGACATTGTCTAAACACCTTAGAAGTTCTGCACATAGCGTATCCGTTGCTTTGTGTATTTGACAATGTGGGCCTGCCTGCCTGCTTCAACATGCAGAATAATGCAATTTTAGGACATCAATTAAGTGTATAACAAGGAAAAGTTATTTTATAATATCAACTATAATGAAGGTATGAAGAAAATTTTTATTGCATGTATTTGTTATACATCAGAATTTTATTCAAGATTATCTAGAAACTTTCTTTGTGAAAAAACTGAATAATAGTGCAAAAGCATTGTTGGGTACTTCCTTGTTATAGCGGCTCCCAAGTTTACTTGGCGAACTTCGGATTACGCCAAGCAGATTGCAGTGATGATTTCGCTATGATGATGTTTCGGCGAATATTTGGCGGTTGCTTACGGGCAATAATAAGGCAGTTCCTATTGTTGATTTGAGTTCAGCAATTTATAATCACATAAGTAAATATTCTTTTAAGTAACTATCTTCTCAAACTTGCGCGTTGTATAAAGTCTGAATTTAAATATTGCAGAGTTAGTCTTTTTTTTTTCTCTCTCAAATATGGTGATTTTTCTGGTTATTGTTTATTGAATCATCTTATCAACATGCATACACTGTTCAAAGAGTTTTTTCCCATAAAATTCAAGCCTTACTCATAAAAGTGTCCAAAAAATATTTACTAAAAAATATATTGCTTTGCAATATTTTATGTTGCATTCTTTTAAATTATTGAATACTGAATGCCAGGTTAAGTGTTTATTATTATAAGGTTACAATTATAAAGTTTTTTCGTATCGTACCAAGTCCTATTAAAAAAGGAATTTTTTGAGTTCAAATGTACTTTCATAATACTTTTTTTTTATGTGTATATATAATCATTTTGCATTTTATTTTGTTCAGGAATATTATTTTATCATTTGCTTGTAACTGTAGAAATGATCATTTCATATAATTTGAAAATCTTGTTCTTTGATTGTGCCTGTTTGATAGTGTCAGTTGTCAGTCTCTCCATCAGTTGTATATCAAATATTATTTAAAAATCAAATATTTAACAACTTTTTTTTTGTTCAGTAACAACTTTTCTGAACAAATAAAGAGATAATACTTCTGTTTGATTAAGACATTAATGTAAATTATATTAATGAATGATAATATGGTATACACTTAATTAGAATTTTCTTATTAAATAGTTGAAAAATTAAATTATGGGTATATTGCAAAATACTGAATTTGAAAGTGAACTTAATTGAGCTAAAATAATGCATTATGTTTGCTATTGTAATCAAGATGAGTTTTATTACTAATTCTTGATTTTCATAACAACCTATTGGCGTGATTTTTGTTTTATCATTTTTCACCCTTTCTCTTTTTACCATCTTTGAATTTAACTTACAGATTGTTTGAAGAGTAATTGTTTCAAAATTTATTGCAGCGTTGACGTGTCGGAAATAATTGCCGAAACTCAAAGGCTAACTTCGGAGTTAGATGATAATGTCGTTCAGGATTCAACTCATAATACGGTTAGAGACATAGAAAACAACTATTGACCTTGTATATTGCATGGCATGCATGGGATCATAGAGTAAGTGTTCATATTTTTTCTCGTTGCTAATGCATTTTATTTTTGAAAATGCCTTATTATTTGAAGGGCATCTTAAATTCCATTTTCAGGAAATTCATGCAAGAGATCAAAATATATTTTGTTGACAGTTATTAACATTTATTCGCCATGTTCATGTTAGAAAGTTTGTAGGTTACCAACATACATAATATTCTCTGAAACTGAACAAAGGATTTTGAATGTCGGTGTTTATTGGCAGGTTCCATTCTACAAAGTTAAACTTGGAATTTTTTTAAAGGCTGTTTGTAAACTGGAAGGAATGTGAAATAAATTAATCCATTATTAGGCCTTAATTGATTGCCTTTTTGAATTTATAGAACTCTACTCTGTGCCTAAGTTTTTAATGCAAAATCAGAGAAAATTGCTACTGCATTCCTTGTACTGCACATATATGGATGGAAGTTGGCATTGTAAGTGGTAGGTGGTGAAGAAGTGGCATGTTATTGTTTGAAATCGAATTTTTTTTTTGTTTCTTTTGGTACCATTTTACAACACTTCTGGACCTTTGTGTCACTTAAAAGTAATTTAGTTGCAAGTTATTTTTAAGGTGGCTTGTGAATGTTGCGGAGTTCCTACAACTTGCTTATTAAATTCTTTAGAAAGTTGTCCTTCTATAGGTTTCTAAATATTTTAAAATCTTTTGGGAAAATCTGTTTTTAAATTTTTGAAGGAACAGCTTTAAAATCTGCTGAATTTGTGGTTATAAACAGTTTTCTATTCAATACCATTTCAATTATCTTTAAAGATATTTTCTTCATTGGCATTGCATTATAATTTATACGTTTTGACCATTGAAAGTCTAACCAATTTGTGAATTGAAGCGGCCTCTAATTTTATAAATCCTCTTCATGCAGCCATCCACCTATAGCTAGTAAGAGAAATGTTTTTACATTTTTTTTTCCAAATAATTTTTAACACGAGCAAAATGTATTTGAACACTGGAAGTCTGTCTCTTTATTTTTCTGGTTATTTTCTTCCTTGAGTGAAAAATTTTCATAGTGGAATTATAAAAACTAAGAATCATATAATCTATCCTCTTAGATCCCCAAAGGAATCATTTTAAGTCTTTTAAGAGACTTAATTGGTTCTTACTGAAGAGGTCTTAATTAATTAAGAACCTCTTAATTGATCAACGACTTCACAATTCAGCTCTGCAGAACTGCTCAATAATTTATGGATATACTGACAAATTGGCTGGCTAGAGATCAAACTAGCTGCAAGTTCTTGTACGTGTTGGGCTATGGGTGCATAACTTGGCCAGATTTATAAGTAAGTGGTCATTTCAAATATTGGCTAGACTTCATTCAATTGACCATAGCACATGATTGGGAAATATTTGAAACATGGTCTGATACAAGCGATAAACAAAAACGTAAGATTAATTAGCTTGTGATTTTTGACTGAGCAGGTTTAATAAATGTGGAATTCAGATGTTTCTCATTATTGGAAAGTAATTTCCTATATTGGAATTTTCAATCACATTTGAGACCGAAATTTCAATGCATTGATTTTAGTATAAGTAATATTTGAGTTTTAGCTACTACTATTTATTTTTCAATTTCATTTAGTAAAAAAAAGTTGTATGTTTTCTTTTTTTTGTATAAATGCTGCTAATTATTGCCACTGCTAAAATTTTTATTGTTTCAGGACCATGATGTATTAAAAACATTGGTACTGTCCTACCGCCACGAGAAAAACCCCAGACACCAGACATGCCGGTGGCGGTCGTTATGGAAACGGGATACTCGACTGCCTTTTGTGGGTGGAGGAAACGGCTGCATTTCATTTGGCGCAGATAGAACTGGCAGTAGTCTCGTTTCGCCTTGTACTTCGATCGAAAACGAATTCCTCGCCTAACGAAGTGCTCTTAGTTTGTCAAATGTTGCAGTTGGTTTTATACCCGTTTCCCTCCTTTCTTCGCCTTGTCTACTTGAGGCAACCCTGTTCAAGGGTTTTCTCGTGGCCGTAAGACAGTATATCTCTTTTTCCTGTGTATGAAATCTTGGTTTTTAATCCGTACTCAAAGACAAGTCATGCTGGCAGTATGTAGAAAGCTGTAAGTAGCTACATCACCCTGATATGCTTTTCCAAGCTTTAGAAAAGGCTCCGTGAAACTAAACAATTCATTTAAAATATAGAATTCCGTACACCGAATATCGATTATAGGTGTTTAAAACTAAATTTTGTTCAAATTTGCCACTCATTTTCAAATACTTTTCTATCAATTACATTGGAGGCCATTTATTTAGCTATAATTAGGGATGGAGGTTACTGCGAAAATAACATGTTTTCAGGTATTTTCACCTCCGGTTTAACCTGACGGTTATAACCGCGCAAAATAACCAGTTTTCGGTGTCTGTTTTTAATAAAAAACAAACGCCGTTTGTAGACAAATTTTGTTATTAATATTGTTTTTACAGGAAATCAATCCATTGACCAATATTTATTTGTTCATAAAGACTCTTTCAGTAATCTGCCAACCAACAGACGCCTCGAGGAAGAGGTTGTTGATTGGCCTAAGATGATGAAATTCAAAGTTTCATAATTTGGTAAATTTTAGTCTAATCAAGCCTACCTTCCGATCCGGATTTTTCACCCTGTTATTGGATTTTTAAAAAATAACCGAAAAAACTGGTTAACCGTGACAAAAAAGAGTTTCTGGTTAAAACCGGTAGGTTTTTTCCCATTCCTAGCTGTAATGAGAAATCACCTAGCTTTCCCCGTACTGCCAGCTTGAGTTGTCTGTATTCTTCTGCCTTTGACTAGAATTCTGTGTTAATAACAGGGTGCGTACGGTCATGAAAAGTGCTTAAAAACTGCTTACTTTTTATTTTCGTTTTAGAAGGCCCTTAAAAGTGCTTACTTTTTATTCAAAGTTTGTATAGAGTGCTTATTTTTTATCATGGTGCTTAAAAACTCATTATTTTTAAGAAGATGTTATGAGTTTTCCGAGCAAGAACTATTTTATGTCTAAAAGTAGTTGAAATTAATGATTTAGCATTCTAATTTTGTACCTCGAAATCTTGTTGCATTAGTATTTTCGGTTTATTTTTCTGCATGTAGAAATGTTTTCCTGTAAGAAGTTAATGAGAATATATTCTAGTCATGTCTAGTAGGATAGGTACTAAATTTCTCTCCTGTATATTTTATTAATTAAATTGTGTTAAGTTAATAGAAGAAGAAAAAAAAAAGAGTCCTTACTTTCCCCTTAAGGTGCTTGCAAAGTGCTTACTTTTTTTCTACAAATTTGAGTATGCACCCTGAATAATCTTGATGTGTCTCTTTTGCAGTTTTTAGGTCACCTAGAGCTTATTGTAAGCAGAGTATACTTGATATGCCAAGTGTAATTGTACACGAACTTCCCGATTTATTTTGAAAAATTGCACATGTGCCTATTGTCTTGAAGCAACTATGGAGGGTCCAACTCCTTTCAAATTGGTGGGCTGTTTCTCTGGCGAGCATTTCGGTTGACGTTACATGAAGGCGGCTGCTATGAAATGCTATGGAAAATTCTAACAAGGTATATTTTTCTACAGTTGTGGAAGAAATGAGATTGGTTTTTCGAAAATACCCAATTAAACAACCGGTACTTTTCCGTTAGCCGGGTGCAAGCGAAAAATCGCCAAATAATGTAGAATTCCGCCAAATTTCTTACAACCATTCTCTTGGCGATTTGGCTCGCGTTTGGTTCACAATTCGCAACATTTGCGCCCGGCTAATGGAAAATCGCTTCGCTCTTGGCAACTTGGCTCGCATGTGGTTCACAATTGGCAACATTTGCGCCCGGCTAACGGAAAAGTACCAAACAACCTTTTGTTTTCATATAATTGAGTCAAATTATTGTGTAAATAACAACTGTTATATTTACTTGCCTGTAATGTACTTTCTCCAGTATGAAGCTTGCATTTAGTTATATCTTTGCTTACTTAGCTTTTAAAGCATTTTTTCAAAATTTCAAGTTATAATTTCTTTCTTTCTATTCTGTCTTGATTTGCATTGTGTAAATTAAACAAAAAAAGTTAATATGATTTTTTTTTATTCATTTGCTAAAGAATGAACCAAATCAGAAACAAGTTGTAGCAAGTTAGAATGTACTCATGTCAATAATTGATAATATAACATACATTTATGAATTTCTTACATTATAGGAATTTATGGCCGTAAGAAATGAAATTAAAGTCAATCTACAAAACTTTTTTTGGAACAGCTAGAAACTTGATGATTTTTAACTTGTGCTTCCGGTTCAGTGTATTGTAGATGCCTAGAAACTAGACGGAATGATTTCATTTAATTGAAACCAGTCGAAGCTGTTTTATATTACAAAGAGTGTTTGAATATTGCATTTTCTGCACGTTTTGCTGCATTAACTGATGATTATTATCTCATATTTTAGTTATATTTATTTGTTATGTTTTAAGTCATCTCCTGAGAAAATTTTATGAAACACAAAATGAATAGGTACACTTATTATTATTATTTTGTTTTTTGTTTTAATATATGTTGTAAACTGTTTGAACCAAGACTTTTATTCTTTGGGTCAGGCTGAAGCAACAATTTTCAGATTTGGAGTTGGAATAAAAAAATAAATTGTTGCGATAAAGCTTTATTCTTTTGATATTTTAGCAAGCTCATAATTTGAAAGCAAATATGAATATTTGAGGAGCTAATTAGAACAATATTCCTTTTCTGTTACGAAATTAATTTTAGGAAGGCTTTAATTGCTTTGTTTCATTATTGTAGAAACTTATGAGATTGAACAATTTTTTTTACATGATTTATGTGCAAGTAAATACAACACTTGTTATTTGAAAACTGTTGCACTTGACTTTCTGGTCTTCTCTGGAAAAAAAATTCATGATAAATAGTAATCATTAAACAAAAAGATTTTTTTTAACAAATATATAAATAAAGAAATTCCAATGGTACTGGATTGAATTTTTCCTGTTGCGAAGTGTTAAGGAGCAAAAATGTTTAGCGGTCTTGAAAGTTTGATCTACACTACTAGTTCACTTTTATTTTAAACCTAATGGAAAGTTCATGTTTTTATGAAAATATTATCATTGTGCTTTTGGATTCTTTGTATACTTTTTGAAATTTTTTTCTAGAAATATCTAGACTTGTAGCTTTTTAATTGAAGGCAGCTGAAATTATTTACGATGATAGTATATTTTTCATAATTATTGCATGCAGAAATCAAAGTTTCTTTTTAAAAATAATTCAGCTTTTTTATCGATTTTCATAAAGACTTTTTGTAATAGTCGATTTGATTTCTAACCTGCGAGGTTTTCTTATAATAGCACATTACTTGCATTTATATTTATAACAGCAGATTATGGAAAGTTTTGCTGAATGTATAGATACAATTACATATCTTGAACTTATTTTTAAAGGCTGTTTTTGTAGGAACATGCTATGCCTGATGAGCATTTTTAAAAGAACATTTCTAAATTTTATTATTTCCCTTCCCCTGAAAACAGCCTTCTCAAAATATCATATCACTGAATCTTCCCTCAATTCCGAACTTAATATTCTTCTTTATTTTTGTTAGCTTGTGTATGATTGTTCTCAATTTCTTCGGATGTTTAGTTTCAGATTTACCTTAAAATCGGATTGTTGAAATTTAAAAAAAAAAAAAAAAACTGTTATCGTGATAACTTAATTCTTACAATCACTGCTTGACATACATTATGGTATTTGCTGAACTGACCACAGTATGTATTATTTCTACTTTTTTTTATTACTGTCAGTAACATTTCCTTCCTTTAATAGAACATGTATATGTATTTCTTTTAAGATATTTTTTTCACTTTATGTTAATTATTGCTATGATGAGATATTTTCTTCGTCTGAGTTAAATGAAAATATGTTTATATTAAAACTCAAGTATGTTTTCCCAAATCAGAAAATTTCCTCACTTTTTTAGAAGAGTGTTGTAAAATTACTTCTTTTTTAGAAACTAAGATGTTTTTAACTAGTTTTTCTGCTCTTAAATATGAAAATCTGGTGTGCTAAATATCAAACAAAATAAGAGGTTTAATTAATTTTAAGTAAATTTGTATCATAGCTTCATTTTACAAATCTTATATTTTTCTAGAAGATAGGACTTACATTGTTTGCACACTTTAGTTTGTACATACATGCTTTCTTATGCATTTATCATTTGAAGGATCTCAATGTGCATTTATCGAATTTAGTGATGATAAACTAAATCCAGAAGAGGATTCTATAAAAGGCCTGAGAGTTTATGAAATTGGTTTCATATTTGTTATTAGTCTCTAAAGTTCTAAATTTGTTGTATGAAAGAAGTTGAAGAACTCCGAAAGGGTGTCTAAATTTTCACAATGTTACTGTAAATAAAACAAATTTATCAACTGTTGAATATTTATAACGATTAATTATTTCAAAAATAACAGTATGTTTTGTTTTGATATTTTCCACAACTGTTATTTAAAAGTTTATGTACGTGTATTACCTCCTGGTGTGCAGGCTCTCTTGTGTACATTTACAAAGAACAAATCTGTGTTTGTGTCCAGTGTCAGTGTTCATCTGTAACCAGTCGGGTAAATCGATCCTTGAAACCTCCCGAACCACTTGTGTCGCGAAACCCCTGCAGATCTCTTTGTGGCTTGACGGTAATTCGGAAATTAGTTTGTGCGTTTGGTTCTTCATCCTCCCCTCGCCCCTCGTCAACATCATTTAACTGAGCACAAGCGGCACTGAATAAAGATGCAGGAAGTTAGTAGGGAAATCTGCAATTGGGTCATTCCATTGTGACTAACGTAACTTTTGAAAGATTTTAACAAGCTATAATACGACAAAATACTCTTAAATAATCTCTGATGAAACCTTTTATCCTTTTATTTTATGTAACACTAGTCAGTATAACATATCCATGCAGAAATTATTTTAAAAGATAATGATTTAACCAAATTAAATTATATTTTTAACTTTGTGACTAATGTAACAATATAGTTACTAAATTGTTACGTTACTCACAAAGTTAAAAATTTAATTTAATTTGGTTAAATCATTATCTTTTAAAATAATTTCTGCATGGATATGTTATACTGACTAGTGTTACATGAAATACAGTAAATTCTCGATTATCCGGCATTCAAGTATCCGGAAAGCTCAACTAACCGGAAAAATTATAAAATGAGTTTTTCTAAAAATTTTACATCTGCGCTCCCACCCGCGCCGTTCCCTTAACGCGGACAATTTATTTCTAGAATGCAACGTCCGATACGCACGGAGAGGCTTAGAAGGAGAAAAAAAGCAATATACAGTACTATGACGTACACAGATTTGTTTATGGAGGGTCAAAGCAAAGTGAGAACAAATAAAAATAATAATAAAAGTCTCACCTTTACGAAAAACGAGACCTAAAGCGAAATCAACAAAAAAAGGTAAAGGGACAGAATGGTAAAAAAAAAAAGCCTCATGGGGAGGTACTCAGATTGGTAAGTTTCTTTCTTTTACTTTATTTATTTACTCTCCGAATACCGGCAGATGTTGATTCCGCTTACGCAATATCACGTGCGGGAGAATTGGAGGCGAGCGTATTGCGCAATAACCCTTGCGATTTTTTAAAAGATAATTAATTAGTTTTGATATTGAATCTGGAATTTGTTTATGATCACTTAAAAGGAGTTTTATTTTGCTTGATGAGTAGAATATTTTTCAGTTTCATCGGCTATTTTTATATTTTTACAGTCTATATATTTACGGTAAAAATTCGGGTACAGATCATACTTTTTTTTCATCATCAATGTTAAATTAAAATCTTCGTAATATGTTTTGTAAATACAATGTTACGGAAGATGCAGAAGTATTTTTAAAAATTATATTTAATGCACATTTCAAAATGACAAAAACAAATTATTTGGCCGAAAAAATCCAAAAAAAAGGGCTACAATCCCCCCCCCCTCCCCATTTTTCCTGTCACACTTAACTATCCAGACTTTTCAGGTATCCGGAAATTGGTGTTTCCCGAGCGTGCCGGTTAGTTAAGCTTTTACTGTATAAGGATAAAAGGTTTCATCAGTGATTATTTAAAAGTATTTTGTCGTATTATAGCTTGTTAAAATCTTTCAAAAGTTATGTTAGTCACAATGGAATGACCCAATTGAAGGAAATGTCGTATATGAAGTGTAGCTGCTGTTGAGGTGCTTCTTGGCTTCAAGTGATTTGTGACGCAGTATTTTCTTGAAACACGACACTCGTACACTCCTATTGGCATTTGCTGCTACCACATGTTTGATGCGTGCTTTCCTCTTTTGACTGAATAAAGTCAACTCTTGATTCAATCAGATTTCTTTATAAATTACAGATTGTAAAATTTAGATTCTCTATTAAGACATCACTCTATAATGCTGGAGGTGTAAATGATTTCAACTTTGGCAAGAGTACCAAATGCCTGTTAGAATTTCTGATCCATAATCTGCTTTTGTAATCTCAAAAATGCATTACCTTCAGCTGTGACCTACGCCTTTTGAGGCAGCTCTATAGTTGAAAGGAAATATTTGTCAAGAATTTAAAATAAAATTATTTATTTTATTCTGTCAACGTCTTCAGTCTGCTAAAAAGCTATTTACAGGCTAATGTAAAATTTTGAGACTGAATATATGAAAAAATAATTACACTGAAAGCAAGCTGCAAGTTTCCATCATTCTATCGTATCACCCCATTTATTCAGGAATGGCGCTAGAGTTTGCCCGACGGGGGGGGGGGCCCTTTTGGAACAGGGGGCATGATCTCCCCAACGGGGGGGACAAGTGTAATGAAATTGATCTGAAATTTTCGCCAGATTATTATTTATCAACTACAGTTGAATACCCCGTACAAAAATTTCCCCCGATGGGGGGGGGGCCTGGTCCCCCCTCTGGCGCCACCCCTCCATTTATTCCCCTGATAATTTGGTTGTATGACATTTCCTACTACATTACCTGGGCATATAATTTTGTAATATTCCTAACAAGCCCTTAAACGTCTAATTACTTCACTACTACTGAAGTAAATCGATCACTGTACTAAATCTGTACCTAACGTGGTACAGAACAGTATTTCTAACTACCAACTTATGCCAATCTAAAGGGGAGATATTCCAGATCTATTTAGCTAAATGTTTTAAGGTGTGGGATAAAGGAACATCCCCCCCCCCTTCGTACAGTTGAGTTTGTAAAACAAATGACCTTGAGAGACTCCTGTGCATCATTCTTTCTTTCCCTCGAGTCTTTTTTTTTCCGTGACACAATATTGTAAGGGGGAAAAAATCATAGATTACTTTTTCCTTGCTCTCTTCGGATACTCTCATTCGTAGAAAGCCACTTTTAGATCAAAGGGGTTTCGCTTTTTTTTTCTGTAATTTAATTGCCTTTCAGATATTTTCTGCACCTCCTCATCTATAGTAACTGTTAAGTGTCAATCATCGAGAGGATTGTCTCCACTCCTCTGTGTTTTAATGCTCACCCCATTTCTCCCTCTGGTGTAAAAACAAACAAAGAAAGAAAATGTAGAGATCATAATCATATTTTAATTCATATAACTTGTTTTTCAAGCTGCAAAAATTTGTATTTCGAAGAATTGATAAATATAGTTGTATATCAAACACAATTTGTTACATATTGAAAAGATTAAATAAAAATGACTATAAAAAAAGTAGTTGGTTTTATTGGTTTCTATAAAAATCACATACAGATTGTCACAACACATGGCAGTGATAGAAATTCGCTCAAACACTATGAAATGCATTAACAATCTCAACTGTCAAGAAAAGTTGAATTATTTTTTCCTGTAAGCACTTTTATAAATTCATACCTTATAAGCATTAAAAGTTGCAATTATGAATGTTTCCTTTTTCAGAATTGAATATAAAACTTAGCTGTAAGCTCTCTCTTGGACGCTCCTTTTGTTCACAATGTAACCTTCTTATCCTCTGTGCATGAGCTCACACTTATCTTGAATCTCGTCTGAAAACAGATACTTAATTTTAGCAAATACGGAATTGTGTTTTTCTAAACACAAGACAGTCAAATGCATGAAAATGAACTGACACCAGAGACAATTCATCAGTAAAAAAATAATTTTTGACAGTTTTGTAACATTTCTGTTGATGTCAAATAGAAACATTATTACCTAAACAAAATTAATTTTTATCACAGGTTACAAGTGCTATCCTTATTTAGAAGTATTCACATAAATTGTCTGTAGAACCCTCCCAAATTTTTGTACAGTATTGTATCTTCTTGATCTAATGTACGTAGGATGATTTCAAGTGTAGTATTGGTTTGAGTTTCTTCACTGCTGCAAGAAGTAACAGTCGGTGATGAATATTTTATAACTGTGTGTGTCTGTATGAAAAATAAAACAACCTTGGGGGTTTGGGTCATATTATAATGGTTCTTTCTATTTACTTCAACAAATCACAAATTTTAGTAAATGAAATTGTAATTGAAATAATACACTAATGTAATATTTCCATCATAATTCTTTTGCAGCCAAAAACAAAGTAGCCCTAAATTGGTTTGGAGCCGTTAACTTTTCCCCTCCAGCTATGAAATTTTTAAGAAAATCAATCTGATTTTGTTTTATGTATTAATGTAGAAAATTACAGATATTTGAGTTCTGGCCTTGTACATATTGGTAAATTTGAAACAATTCACTGTTCCTGTTGTAAAAAGTTTCTGATTATTCTTTTGGAATTGGTTTAAATTGCATTTTAAGATTTTGTTTTGTGGTGTTTCTCTGAATTGAAAGGATAACTTATTTGGGGCTGTAATAAGATAATTTTGTTTTTGATTATTTAAAGAAATTAAGGTGTTAGTTGAGTTGTCATTACTGTTTTGATTATTAAGAAATAAAGTTTTTAAATAGCACAATTTTTTACTAAATGCTTGAAAGGCAGTCTTTTTTTACTTTCTCGTATACTAAGAGAAAGTATTGTAATCGTCAAAAAATTCGAACTCGAGATTTTGACGGATCTCCACGTTTTAGACCTCCCTGAGTCAGAAAAACACAATTTGGGAATTATGTCTGTCTGTGAACACGATAACTCGAAAACTATTAGAGCTACGGAGATGAAATTTGGTATGTGGTTTAACACATAATTTGTAGGTTTCTATCAAATTTTGGACAAAATCCGTCAACGGGAAGTCTTCCTGTCTGTATGTCCGCGGTCATGTGAACACTATAACTCAAAAACTTGAATAGCTAGATGGATAAAATTTGGTACACAGTTTTATCGTCATGAATGTAGGTCCGTATAAAATTTTGGACCAAATCCGTCAACGGGTTGACTGTCTGTCGGTCTGTATAATCGCATACTTGTTAAGCATTCGTTTCAAAACTATCTCCATGTGCATGCGTACTTAGCAATCTCTGGTACCAAGCGGGAGGATGACGTTACTTTGTCCTTGAGACGGAGTTTGTGATATATATGTTTTATCTCCCGTTTTGTTTTCGCCCGCTCGTATAATAGCGGATCTTGCTGGAGTGTGATGGAAAATAAATATTGCTAAGTTTTAATACATAGGCATATCTTTTAATATGATTCTTCACTTAAATATTTTACAATCACTATAATCTGCAATGAAAAACCTTCTGATATTGTTGCATTGTGGATTACAGTAGGTTCGATTTTTTTTATCCACGCAAAGGGGAGGGGAAATGACAAATCTTTTAGCAGTATACGAGAAAGTTTAGGGGAGGTCACTGCCACTGGTTTTACCTAAAACTTGATTGTAATGATTGCAAAATTCCATTATTGAAAATCTCTTCTCTCAAAATAAGGGATTTACACTGCTTCATAATATAGCCATGTAAAGCTTTTTATGGGGGTTATTTTAATGGGAATTCATTTAACAACAGTAAATGAGGGATACATCAAGGGGGAATGAAAGCAGAATTGTGTTCCTGCGTGGAATTATGCATTTTAACACATTAGTCGCCATGACTCGCATCTGAAATTTGAACCATCTTTCTGATTAGATGGTTCCTCTGCTATCTCTTAACTACAGTCATCTGATTAGATAGTAGGTATGAATTGCATTTGATTCACGTGGTGATTAAAGTGTTAACCACTCCTCATGCAAATTTATTCTATTTGTTTGACATGGATACATTATTCTTTTTATCTCTGTTAAAACAGAAGTGGGAAATAAACTGTTCTCAACACTATAAATTGCTCTATTGAGAGCAAATTTCTCAATGGTTTACACATGACGTGAATTGTTTGATTAAAATGAATCATTCGGAAAAGTGAAAAAACGATCATTAATTCAAGAAAAAATAGTTGGTAAACAAGGATATTTACCGTCCACTTATCACTGGCGATTCATGGAGCATCCCCACTGTACATCAAGATGATTATCTTCATATTTTGATTAAGTGTGACATGTATAAAAGGTTGCAACTAATATTTTTAGTGCAACTATTATAGTCACATTTAATGAAATGTAAGCAAGTTACAGTAACTGGATTCATTATTTTACTTTATAAGTTAACACATTAATGGATTTGCTATTCTTTAGGTATCGGTGGTGAAAAAAATTCCAGGCAACTAGCATTATATATATATATAATGTATCCGTGGTTGTAGTCGTTAAATAAAGACAGGCCGAATTATTAACTAATTTTCCTTTTATTATGGGAGAGTGGTGGATATACGCCCATCTCTGTTTAGGTTACAAGTGAGAGTGCACAGAAAAATCCCTGTATTCTCTCGGATAAGGGAATAACATATTGACACGTGATCAAAGTGAAGGGAATATTGGGTATTTTTAATAAGTTATATCTGGTGCCAAAGAGACACCGTCATGATTTTCTGTCGGCACGTGAAAGCGATTAAATATTCTTTTAGTAATAACATGCCAAAATGAGAGATTTAGTATACCTCCAGCGCGGGAAAAGAACGAAACTGGAGTTTTAGAAAAGTGATTTTGGAATATATTAAGATTTTAAAATATATAATATTAGAATTTGGAATAAAATTAAGTGAGATTATTACATATATATATATATATATTCAACCTTCCTCTTGCATAGAATAAAATCCAGTAGCTTACCTTCCTTGAGACCCAGGCAATTGCCCCACTCCAAAAGGGTGATCTTGTGGTCATCGTTGACATCGCAGCTGTCCAAAAAGGGCGCAACGCAGTGTTCCATGGCCATCAGAGGGGCACGGATTGGAAACAGTTCGTGCCTTGAAACATGTCTGCAAACGAATAATAGTTATTAAAACTGGAGCAAAAAGTTATTTCACTAATCAGTTGTCTTTCAAATCTGGCTTCAGGTACGGGGACATGGGGCGGCGTTCTATCTTTCAAATGAAGAAAAGCAAGTCGAAATCATTTTTGAGATTTCAAATTGACCCAAACTGCTTTGATTGCAACCTGAAGAATCTGATAAATATGAAGATTGAATCAGAATTTTTTTGGAGCTATACAGCAATAAATGTTGCATCTTCAGAAGACATTAACTGGTTTAGATTTATCTTATTTTAAACGACTAAAAATTTTATTTTTTATGCACTTTGTAGGAGTTTTACTAAACCTAATACATAAATGCTAAGTCTTTTCGAAAGTTTCTGCCATTTGCTGATAGATGTCATGGTTGGTATCGACAAGTTGGAACACACGCATTGTCGTCGCCAATATGGTTACCTGAGGAATCAAGCGGATTAGTTCCATTGGCAACCCATCGGCTAGATCGCTTACGTCATGGCAAACGTTTCACGTATTTGAGTTGTTTACATACTACGCGGATTTTTAAATAACTTAAAATATTTATTAAATATTTAATTGAATAATAAAATATATTTTAATTAGGATGATTTCAGTTAGTAAAAAAATGACAAATAGAACTTAGGTTTATTTAGCGATTATATATTTTTCCGATCATATAATTGAGAGATTTTTTCTTTGCCTTATAATAAAAATCGTTTGCATGGAATTTTTGAAGTTGCTTTGTCATATTTTGGAATTCATCGTTTGGAATGCTGTCTTCACCTGCGCGATGGTTTCCTTGATGCGCCGCATTGTTCATTTTTCTTTTTTCATATATTAAGAGCGTTTCCTCAAAAGTGCAAATTTAAGAACTGAGTAAGTCTTAATTCTTTACTATTACTAGTTTTGAAGAACATTTGCAGCGAAGCTACTAAGGGCAAATGTTCTGCTGCTTCATTAGAGTAATTAAAAGAAGCTGATTCCGTACATTCAATAAGCTAGCGAAGCTACTAGGATCCCGCTTTGCTGAAAGCGAAGCCTCTGATGTTTTTTAAGTTAAAAAAATTTGTCCGGCGCCCACTTCAGATGCCGCAGGTATCGCGAGCGCAATTTTTCCAGCTTCATTAGAATAATTAAAAGTAACAGATTCCGTACATTTAGTGAGCTAGGAAAGCTACTAGTTCTGTGGAAATTCTTCATTTAAAACGGGAGATAGTACAACGACAAACCACAAACACAATGGGTTCGAAAAAAGATTAAACTTTAAACGATTAACTGTGACCGATGCACGTTTGTTTACCATTAGCATCCATCTTACTTTGGCGACTTGGCGCCATTTTAATAAGCGTGTGTTCCAACTTGTAGATTTCAACCGATGTCATTATTATTAGGGGAGAGTGGGGTAAAACCGGGTACCTTGGTTTTGGCGTTATTATTTTTCCTTTTTAGTAGACAAATTCTTAATTATACTCTACTAGTGTAGGAAAAGGAATGGTCATAGTTGCCATGTTGTTGATGTTGAATTCTTTTCATCTGTGAAGGTTTATTTGCTTTATGACGTCAACTCTCCAATGTCCATTTCTATTTAAACTATTCCTACTTATTAATCATTACAATTATAAAAACTATATTTAGTCCGGCTTATTATATGTTTACTGAGGATTTATATCCTCTCTAACAATAAAGATTTAGTAAAACAATTGTGTGGTTCTGTTTCGTTTTCTATAACCTCTGCACTCGGGGTAAAACCGGGTACCCGACACAAGAGGATTTTCTTGGATTGTGAGATAATTGGTAGTTTGTGAGGGCCATTGCTATTTCACCTTTGTGTCATGATCTGATAGAAAGCATTTCCAATTTATTCCGATTTCCAATATTCTCTTTTTTTTTTGTGATAATTTCAAATAATACAAAGAATTATTTTAGTCAACATTTCAAAAAGAATTGAAATTTATTTATTCCATTATTTCCTCGCTTGCAAATAAACGATTTTATTAATTTTTTTCTCATATAAAACTTAAAATGCATGTAAAATTAAAAATCTTTTGCTCGAAATCTTTACAATCGTTTGGTTTTATTTAACGCATCGTAATTTCGACTAAGTTCGTCTCTTAGTTAGCTTGAATTTTAAGGAAAGAATTACGCAGAATACATTCTTCTTTTGCTTTTGGATTGGATTATTTTTCTTCTTATGCTTTTGGATTTGGATAATTAAAATAGTAGGAGAACCCAGTAAGTCTATTACGTATTTCCAATTTCTTGTTTTGTACAACATTAGTTAGATTCTTACCTTTCATTTTGTCGCTATTCTGTTCTATTGTAATTTCCAAACCAACAGTGTTTCAATGCGCTAGTGCAGGGATGGGCAAACTTTTTCGGTCGCGGGCAAAAAATCGAAAAAAAAAAGTTCGGCGGGCCAAGATAAATTTTTTTTAAATTTTAAAAACAATATACAAGTATTACAATTTAAATATGTTAATGAGATGAATGAAATTGCTATTTAATTTTCAAAAGTTCCTTATATTGAGGTTCGAAGTGAGATGTACTGATTCTAAGGAACCAGGCTAAATGCTCATCTGTCAGTCTACTTCTGAAATAATTCTTTCTAAGGTTTATAGTTGAAAACACTTGTTCACATATAAAAGATGAAGTAAACATAGCACTGATTTTCTGGGCGTGAGACATTAAATTTGGGAAACTTACTTTCGATAATGATTTGTAAAACTCTAACTTTGGCATATTTAGAAACGACTGCTTGAGAAGATTGTTAGATTGCAACTCAATCAATTCAAGCTGCAAATCTGACCTCACTGCTTCACAATTTTCGTAGAAAGGCATGGTAAAAATATCCAATTCTGTTTGAATGGCACTGAAATCTTGAAATCTGCGTTCGAACTCAAAATGCAGTTTTTTCAAGCCATCTTCATAATTCTTAAGCTTCTCTTCATTTACTGAGGGTATTGAATTTAACCTCGAGAAATGAGACAAGTCGTTCTTAGCTAGTTTCCCAGCAAACAGATTGAGTTTTAGTTTAAAAGCTTTGAGATGGGTCCAGATATCGTCGATAAATTGATTTTTCCCTTGCATCTTGACATTCAAGTTGTTCATATGACAAAGAAGATCTGTGAAAAATGCAAAGTCCGAAAGCCATTCTGTATCTTCTAACATTTCGCGCTCCGCAGAACACTGTTTCTCATGGAAGAACGACACAATGTCGCCTTTCAGCTGCCAAACTCGCTCGAAAACACATCCTGCACTAAGCACCTTACTTTCGTGTAATACAGTACATCAGAGTATTCAGATTGCACGAACTGAAGAAAATCTCGAAATTGCCTGTGAGTAAGCCCACGAGATCGAATAGTATTTACAAGCTTCGCGACTGCATCAAGCACGGGTTTCATATTCGGGTTTTGATTAAAGAGCCCAAGAAATCCAGATTTTTTCCTGTCATATTTGGTGCTCCATCGGTCGTAATATTACATGTATTTGTT
>BGPR01006029.1:41354-79411 GCA_013235015.1 Araneus ventricosus | reverse complement strand
ATACTTTCTCTTTGTATACGAGAAAGTATTCTAATTTTTTGACGATTGCAATACTTTCTCTTTGTATACAAGAAGGTAGAAAACGACTAACCCATAACCATTGTTTATAAAGCGTTCGAGGTATGGGCATTAAGTAGAACACTGATATAACTTCAGCAGTTAAGAGAGGGAAAATTTATATTTAAATTATTAGTAAAACATTTAGAAGAATTAATTGAATGACAATTACATGAACTACAACATAATTTAAAACGGGTTTTAAAGAATGCACTCTTTTCAGTGCTTCGTAATCAGCCATGTGAGAATTACAGTTAGAGTTTAATAATTTTTTCAAATAAGAATTAATGAATATTTATTATTAATTATTTACCGTTATACTACGTTGAAAACCCATTTTCGACCGAAAATCACAATTTTTTTATTGTCTTATCTGAAAGCCTATTCTTTTAAGTTTTCAAAACAGTTTTTATTTTACATCTCTTATGATCAGAAGTGAATTTAGAGACATTTTAGTAGAACTTAACAGCTGAAAATGGAATAGTAAACAATACAATAAAGAATCATTTTTCATTGTTTTTACTTAAAGTATTTAAATTTTATTGTTTATTTTTGTTTTGTACTATTTTCTATATACCAAATACTATTTGGGAATATTTTAAGTGTGAATTTCTTTGTTTTCTATGAGATTGTTGCAAATTTAGGCAATTTTCAATAATTGCAGTATCTTGATTTACCATTAATGATGTAATTTTGATAATAAACATACGAAAAGACATAAATTTTATTTAGAACCAATATTAATTACTAAAAATATCTCCAGATCAGCTAGCATGCATACAAAAGTTATTTGACTGAAAAAAATATTGAAATCCGTCGACAGCGGCTTATAGGTAGATAACGATAATGACTCATGAGGCTCAAGAAAACGACTAAGAAAAAATTTCCAGCACTGAAAATTTTAAAAAATGAACTAAGCTGGCGAAAAACAAGGACTTTTCTACAAAACTGGTAGAGTATTGAAGAAATATTCTCTTTTCTTCTCATAGAAAATTAAAAATATAAACATTAAACTCATTTTTCTCGAAATGTGATTTTTTTTCCAGAATTTTCATTTTTCAAACATGATAACTAAATTCTATTTTAAATTATAAGCCAGAAATTTGGCACACATATATTTTATGATACTGTCTAGATAATGAACCAAAAGATAAGTGCAATGATATTCTATTAAGAAAATATGTAGCTTTTGAGGTTTAAAAAAAGGCCAAAATTCTTTAAAAATTCATGATTTCACACTTAAACTATTATAATTTACATGTATTTTGAGACATTGCAAAAATGTTGCTTCAAGACCTATCCAATGGTTGAATAATTATCGATACTAAAGCATTTTTCATTCTGGCCATTTGGTTTTGAACGAGAGTGTTTGACAAAAGGTCAAATTTAGTGCAAAAAATTCTAAATTTTTTCATGTATGTAAAAAAAAAATAATTAATTAATACCACTTTTTCTATGATATATTAAGTTTTAACATAAATGTCATATTAAAATACAAAAATATTGCTTCAAATAGCGTTCTTTAAAAAAAAAAGAGACCTCCGAACGTTGTCCGATACCTCAAGTTATCACAAGGATATGAAAATTATTGTCTAAGTTGCGGTATCATCATGATGACTGAATATATGAGTGGAAATTCATTTTGAAAATAATGGAGCGCTATTAAGCAATAAACTTTCGGTTATGAATCTTTCTTTTGGTGAGAAACTTTCTCCTGAAAAATGATCCCAGGATATTGATTACAGCCGCGAAAGGAAAGCAATTTCCGAGATGGAGAAGTATTAAATAGTAATTAAGAGTCCCAAATGCCTTCGAGCGTTAACATCAGCTGGTCAACTAAGCTTGTGAGAGAATTTTTCTAAAGTCTACAACACAAACTTTTAGCGCTGTAGCCCAAATTTGAAGTTTAAAATTCAGACATGCAGTCAAATTTACTTTACTGTATCTCCTTACTTTACTGTATTACTGTATCTCCTTTCCAATTTTTATCTTTTATTAAGAAACATGGAAAACTTGGAGAACTGTTTGACTAATTTTAGAGCAAAAAATATATCAATTTATATTGATATCGGAAGCCGCACTTTATTTAATAATTAAAATTTTCCTTGTAATATATTTTACTATTTCAAACGGTTATAAATTGACTAAATTTTAATGAAAATATTATTTAAAAATTGATTAAATTAATTAATCAAACATTAATAAAAACTCTTAGTATTATATATCAAGGCTCATATGCAGCTATTTCTAATATAATACAGATACAAATAATAGAAATACTAAACAAAAATTAAAATTAAAAAAGAAAGAAAAGTTCTTTTTTTAATTTTAATTTTTGTTTAGTATTTCTATTACTATTTCAAATGTATTTAAAATTCTGCGTGGGTTTCCAATTTTAATTTTTAAAACAGAAAATTTTTCTTTCTTTGCCTATGCTTCTATTGAGAGTTTCGCTTAAATATTTGTATACAATTGTTGCTGTTAAATATACCAACAATTTTTATCTTTTTGGTCGTGTTGAAGCTAATTGCAATGGACTTTTTCTACATAGAAACACATACTAATATCCATAAAAAAATTAGAAAATTTTGCTTCTGAGACCAGAAATGCAAATTCATTATTAATACTTATGAAAATTGAGGTATAATATTTAAAATATGAGTTTAAAATTCAGCTACTATTAATTTTTTCCGTCTTGGTGAACTACAAGGTTTTAATTGCATATATTTTACTTTTATGAAAGATGTAATAAAACTAATGTAAAAACCTCAGAACACTGCCTATAGACAAAAAAAAATCCCACAAGTAAGTAAGAAATTTTGCAACATAAAAACAAATTCATAAGTTTTTTATCTTTTATAGAAGGAAAAGAGCTATGAAGAATAAAATTCATGAAATCATTAGCAATAAACTTTGTTTTCATAAATGTTTGTGCTTAAAAAAAATCATCATAAGCAGCCTTCTAAAAAGCTCTGAATGTCAAAAGTCATAATTGATTTTTAAACATGTCACAATGATATTTTAAACTAAGCATCACCTCTCAAAAATGTTCACCGTATTATTTCTTAAATTAAATTATTTTGCTTTAAATAGATTCTATAGTCTTTTGTAACTAACGTATGAAACTATTTTTAAATAATTTAAAATCGGTATAACTTCAAATATTCGAATATCTAACTAGAAAGAATGCGTACATTTTTTGTCTTTAAATCCGTAGGCGTTAAATTAGCAACAAAGTTTCGAGACAGCTATAAAAATATCACAATAGAAGGTTAAACATAACATTCAGAAAAAAAGTCATCTGTGAATAGATTTATTGAAATAGAATAATAATATTTTTGTTTAAAAAAATTTCAGACTGCAGACGATATTAATTAATTGTAAAAAAAATATAAAATTGAATACAGAAAATTTTATCGTCATATTTGACATTTGAACAAAAATACATTTATTACAATTACGCATCAAAAAGAATAAATTTACTGAAGCGTGTTACAAATTATTATTTTACTTTTCTTTAAAAAACAAAATTCGCGTGAGCGTGCGCTGTGTTTTAAATCTTTCATTGATTTAAACAAGATGTTTGTTTATAATAAATTTTAACATATTTAATGTTAGGTTTATTTATTGAAAATGTTCTGTATGCCTTTGCAAACAATCACATTTCATAATTTAAATGAAGCAAATACGCTTTAGAATATTAAGTGTCACCAAATTTGTTTCAGCAATGAATAGCAAAAAGTGTTGCTTTAAAATGATTTATTCCATTCATAAATTAAATAACTCATTTAAAAACTTGAACCGTGCAAACTGATTCATTAGATAAAGTATAATATAGATTTTATCGAATGGAAACAGTGGTTCATTATAATAAGTTCTTTACTATATATATATAATCAATTTTTCTCTTTTAATTCTAATTCTCTTATTCAGATCTGTTACAGAACAAAGCGATACCGTACTGTAATTATTTCATTAAAATCCATTCCATTGTGGTATTCCACAGTTTACTTAATTGCTCATCTTTGCCTCCAAAGAAATGAATCGTAGAGAATTTATCTCAAATACCATTTATACCATTTAGCGCCATTTCCCTAATCAAACTGATCTCTAATGCACATAGTATAGGAGACATAGACGATCGAATCCTTACAATGTATGAAGACGATATGTCTGACTGAAATTCTCGAATGGCAATTATGCTAAGCAGTTTGCCCACTAAGTAAATATCTTCCACGTTTAGACTATTAATTTCAAGGACATGTGTTCAAAAGATAAGTATAGGCAATTTAAAGAATTCCGAATAGCTAATTGAATTTATCACATATGAAAGTAGGTTTGTATATTTGCCGAGTTTTGTCATAAGCTTCTACAATTCGTTTAATTTCAGAATTGTAAGTACTTTATTTATGTGTTCCAAACTGTTTTTTTAAAAGTTTTAAGGGAAAAATGTTGTTTAAAGTGAAATTTAAGATGCTGTGATATTTGTAACAAAAATATGATTTTAAAATTATTAATTCCAAGATTATTATTAAAATATTTCAAAAAAATTAATTAATTAAATAAAAAATCGTTTGGCCATAAAAGAATTTAAAAAGTTCGCTTGGCACTAACATATTTCTAATGGTAATAAAAATAGAATGGCAACGCCATATTTTTTTTAGCGAACGTTGTCTAGAAACGCGGATGAAGAAATGGTATTAAGGAGAATTCCATGTAAGTAAATGTAATGTGTTTGATGATTTTATGTTGTAAAAAAAGTCTGTTCTGTTTAGAAACTAAGAATGAATGTGTTGTTTTATAAAGAACACATCATCATTCATCAACTAATACAGTACAATGCATTTAAATAATTCATAAATATCCTACCATGTCTCCATCGTGTGTATGTGAACATTTTAAACCAAAATCTTAAAGAGCAAAGATGAAATGTGACAAAATTGTAGATATGCGGGGAGATTTTTGACATAGACTTATGTCTCTCCATACTGGTCTAATGGTGTGTCGGGAAAGGAAAAAATTATGTCGCTTTTCGCGTTAAAGTAAAAATTATGACGCTTTTCGCATTAAAGTTTCGCGGCTCAACCAAATAACATAGAGTTGTTTTTAGCTTCATTTAACACAGAAAAGTGGGCATTAAAGATTGCAAAAAGAATATTAGAATTTGGAATTACAGTTTAGTCACAGAAGAGCTGCAAAATTGGTAAAAATCACGAAACGTTTCGATGACGTCACAGCGACCAATGCGCGCACACGCAGACTAAGGCAACTCATTCATCGATAGCGTGAAATATTACTCAAGAATTGTTTAATTACGTCGAATTTCGTGCTAAACTTAAACACTTATAGCTCCGTAACCAAATAACATAGAGAGTTGGTTTTAGTTTCACTTAAAAGAAAAAGGTAGACATTGAAGATTGCAAAAGGAATTTTAGAATTGGGAATTACGGTTTAGTCACAGTCGAGTTGCAAAATTGATGAAAATCCCGGAGAATTTTACATAGATAGAGTCACATAGTCACACTAGACTAATAGTCCCTATAGACTGTAGAGTTAATAGTCACATAGAGCTACTTTCGTCACAGAAAGTCACAGTTGAGTAAGGCAAGTAAGGCTACTCCCGTCAATCCCAGCGGCCGTTTCGCAGAGAGAGCTTCCCGTCGAAATATTTTTTCGATGCGAATTATATGCACAAATCTTTGCTTTCATGGGCATTAGAAAACTTGCAATTGAATATCTGCATTTATCAAATTACCAAAATTACTATTTAATATCTGCTTTTATCAAATTACCAAAATTACTATTTAATATCTGCTTTTATCAAATTACCGAGAATACTATTTAATGTCTGCTTTTATCAGTATCAACAAAATTACATATGTCTCGCCTTTGTCAAAATAATTAAAATGTTTTTATGGGGCCAAACTCTCCATTCACTCACCAAAACATTGAAACCAGTTAAACGGCCATCCTCTTGAAAAGAATTAAAAACATAAAAAACATAAAAATTATTACATAAGCATCGATTTTTATTGCTTCAAGGAACATTTCTGCCAAATTCGGAGAAAATCGAACAACTCGTTTGGTCGTGATTATGTAACAAACAAATTTACAAACAGACAAAATGCTGAAAGATCGAGTTAAAACAAATACCTCTCTTCTCTCGGAGAAAAATTTCAATTTCTGGAAGGTCTTTTTTTACCACAAATGTTCTTAATTTATTTGAGTTCACTTTTCAGCAACCAGCAACAATATACTTGAAAATATAAAATATGACGTTCCCCTGTTGGAAATTTGCTTGTAGCTATGCAATTACTTGTGAATATATTTTAAGCTTTGCATTTAAGAATTTGAGGTCCAACTGACGAGTTTTCTTGAAAAGAAATCCGAAAAATTTAAGTATTTGAATTTACCCAGTTTTGGCAACGGACAAGCATTGCTAAATGAAAAACGAAATGTCTCCAACTTCAGATATATCATGGCTACCCTAAGGAATAAACAAATTCTATAAATAAACCAGAGAAAGATAAAAACTTGAAGAGCAAATTCTAAGGATATAGTTTAAATTTCTCTTCTTCTCAACATCCTATTCATATATTTTTAAATATTTATGACAAAAATGCTTTTCGTTGTTTCGTTCTGATTCGAGTTACCTATAATTTGTATTTCATCGTCTTGCACGAGAAAATTGAGTGGGATACTTCATATTCAGATTTCGAATGAAAATAGAAATGTAAATCAAAACTTTAACGCATTTTATATGCATTTTAAGAAGAAAAATAAATGGAATAGAATCAAAGGTAAAGAAATAGTTTCCAGCTAAAATTGGATTGAAAAATAAATATTTTTCGTTCTTTCAATTTGCAATCCGTATGCTTGAATTCACAATTTCTTTTCTCAGCGGTAATATAATATTTGGAGAAATTGCTTCATATTTATTTCTCTTTATCTCAAAATATTACGAATAGGAAAATAAAGTAAATTCGTGTTCGGCATCAAGTGTTTCATTTGTGGTATTGGAAAATCCATTTGGGAATAAGCACTATAAATAATTCGTTGCTTTTTGTCGAAGAAGTCATTATCACAATTTTAGTGCAGAAGTAAATGTTTTTCACATGTATCTCATTTTTGCTTTTCAATTTACTGAATTTTTTGAAGTATAGAAAAAAGTAAAGATTATAGGTTTACAAACTTGGAATATTTTACAATGGCAACTTAATTTTTATCAGCATATGTTTTTTAAGCAATTATAAATATCCTAAATAATTTACAGATATTCGTCATTTTTTGATTATTAAATAGCTAATAATATGTTGAAGAAAATTTCAAGAGCTATGAATTCATAGAATTAAACATTTTTTTAAAAAGTTTAATTTGAAAAATAAATTAATCAGTTTGTCGATATGCCATGTTTTTCAACAACGTATTCTTTTTGCGATATTATTGCTGACTGAATGCTAAATATTTATAAAAATATTTTTTTGTTTTCAGACATATAAATGAGAGTTTGCGCAGTGCAAATTAGGATCTCCCTCAAATCTGAATCGACAAAAATAAATTTTTATTTGTATTCAGTAACCAATCTTAATCTTATATAATTTTCAAATTCTTATTTTGAGAAACCACAATATATTCTAAAAAGTCAGAAGCTGTTTAATAAAAATAATAATAATTTATCGAATATTATACCCTGATCGTAGAAAACCTTTTAGCCCACTTTGCAAATAAGCCTGACATTATTATTCAAACCTATTTTGATATTCCAATCGCATACACCAGAAATCAACAAATAAATATATTAACACCAAAGTGTGCAAAAATAATTTGAAAAATACATGACTAAAATTTATAAAAAAGTACGAAAGCTCTAAAATCTTCTAGTATTTCGATACTATTTTTGTTAGATTTATATTTTAGCTTAACTCATTTAAGATATTTCTTTTGATTGATTATGACAGTATTATGTGATAACACAAACATAAATCAATAAATATTCCTAAACATTGAATACAGCTGTTGATGAATCTAGAAAAATCTTGAAATGAAGACCCTGAAGAAGTTTAAAAAAAAATTGAAAATAAAAATTATAAAAATACATAAAAACGTCAAAAAATTTTTATAAAAAATCAAAGATAAAATAAAAAAACCCTAAAAAATCTTTATGAAAAAATGTACAAAATTTTTCAAATCTATAGTTAGTGTAGATGCAGATAGGTACATGCATCTATTTGCCTTGTTTACATTATAATACGTTTGGTAAAGCGTCCTCCTTTGTTCTACAAATTTTATTAGAGGTAAAATTTTAAGCCCTTCTTTTCATACTTTATTTAAAGGACTGTCTTTAAATTCTTCTTTGTGGATAAATGTTTTTCTTTCCAACAATTCCCGGATTAGGTTCAGACCCAAAGAGGATGTTAAATATCAGACCTTAAAGTCGTTTTCCTCTACAGAAAACCTATTCCATTTTAGAATCTACATGGATGTCTGGCCTCTGATGAAGTCATCCACCAGATTCTTCCTTCTTGTCGTTGTCTGCTATTATTTTTTACTCCTCCACATTTATAATTCCTTTTATTAATATTTTTATTTATTTTTGACCCTGAAGTACAATAATTATATCTCTAAGAGTCGGAAAAACGTTCTAATCGAAATTTCTACCCTTCCAAGAATAGTTTCCGTTAGATACAAGAGATATAGAGAGTATTTGTTTCGATTTATTTGTTGATCGAAAAAAGTAAACAGATCTTTGCTCAATGAAATTTTCCGGATTTGTTTTCCTGTTATGAAATAAAGAGTCTCATCTATTTCATATGTAGTTTTACCGAAAGACATTTCTTTTATTGAATTGCAAATATAGTTATTCTATTGAAGGAGAAAGATGAAACGCTTTTTTTAATTTCATAGAAACACAAATCATATGAAATATGCAACAAGCTGAATAAAAACATTTTATTGTTATTCTAAAAATTACATATTTTTGTTTCAACTATTTTCTATTCTTTAGCCTTTTAACTTATTTTAAATATTACAGAATGATGACATCATTTTTTTTTCTTCTGAAATTGACAACCAGGTAGCTTCGCTATTATAAGTTATAAAAATTAATTAAATTAAGTCTTTAACTGAAAATTAAGTTCTAAAAATATTTGAATAAGGGTGTTGTGGTTCATAACACATGAGAGAACAAAATTTCAGAACCCTAGCACATCTTAAAGTGAGTGCAAAATCGATTACAAAATTGAACATTTACAAACATGAAACAAATCAAGTTAAATAATAGTTTATAAAAATGCTTCAAAAACTTTGTAATATAAGAAAAAAATTACATAATCTGGAGATCCCGTTGCACGTTAGATCATTCGTAGGTGGCCAAACGTCCTCCCTCTGGTGTGTTGCGAAAGTTTGGAGAAGGGATGCCAGCTCAGGTGTCGTCCTCGTCATCTGATCGACGTTCAAACATACGAGGTCCGTCCCAAAATAGCCCTCGTGTTGCTTCAAAACGGGACGTTAATGTAAATGAACTGAACTGTCTCTGAAAGGCCAACAAGATTTGGCGTAGTTATAACCACTGGATTTTACTCTACAGTACTCTGAACAAAGAAACTTTTATTATTACGACTCTATAGTTCCTTCAGGGGCAACAGTGGCCTAGTGGTAATGCTTCGGGCCCGGATGGTTCCATATTCGAAACCCGATTCCATTGACGATCCGCCGTGTATTGGCCCAAATCATACGTTGTGGCACATACTGTCCCCCTGCTAGTGTGGTGCGGAAGTTTGGAGAGGGGATGCCAGCTTAGGTGTCGTCCTCGTCATCTGATCGACGTTCAAACTTACGAGGTCCGTCCCAAATATCCCTTGTGCTGCTTCAAAACTGGGCGTTAATAAAGTGTGGACATAAATTATTGAACCCATTTCAAAAATTTGAAAAAAACTAGTAATGTCACAACTACATTTTTTAAAAATGAGAGCACATTTTGAAAAGTTCTTTTTTCAGATTGGTAACTCGCCTCAAATTATCTCCCTCTTTCGAGAGCCATTATCTGCGAAATTATTAAAGCTAAAAGAGAATGTATTTGTAGGGAATTTTACGTTTTTTAATTTGTCAAATCAATTGTAATTCGAAAACTGAATATTTTTCGAGATATTGAAGAAAAACGAAAAAGAAACCAGAAAATTCTCATCGGTTTCTGCTGATCGCTAGCCATTGCGTATGGAAATCTCAAGCTGTAGCTAATTTATAACGCCGTAATGGTATGCCACCTGTCTGAAAAAAACACTTTTTTGTTTTCTCTCTCATTTAAAAGAAAAAAACGTAGTTGTAACATTATTAGCTGTTTTATTAACTTTTGAAATATGTTCAATAATTTGTGACCATCCTGTATAACTAAACTAAACTTTATTTCTTTCAAATTTAATGAATCCTATTTTGGTTGGTTAGTCTTACTTTTTTTTCATTAAATCTCTCTGTTACATTATTCTAAATTATTTGGGAAAATTCATGTTTAAAGTACACTTAATAATGAAATTTAAAGCACCCTTTTCGCAACATTCATAATGACGCATTATTTAGCCTTGTTTTGCAGGTAAGAACATTCTTGTTAGTTCCATGTAAGGTTACATATGTTAAATATAATAATGTTTTCATTCGTCGTAAAACAAGTTCCTTGTTATTTTCATCTGATCATAAATTGAGGTTTCCGTGAACTGGACAAACTGAGCATGTTTTATTCATCGATATGTGGAATTAAGTACTAGAAAGAGTGCGTGGGATCCACATTATAATTTAGTGGAGTAACTTGAGATATGTATGTTTGCAAGAAGCTTCATGTTTTATGTATAACTAGATATTTATTTCGTTTCCTCACAAAAATTTCATATGTTGCATATCTTACGAAACATGAACCATATTATAATTCCTGAAAATATTTTGAAATAGTACACATAAAAACGTCACTTTATGCAGTGGTTACTTACTTCCTGTAGTGGTTATATTATTAATAGAAAAATATTGCGTATGTCTAATGAAATAGTCAAGAGTTTCCGTCAGAGTTGTCATTTAGAATACATAAAGCATACATCAGAGCAACGGAAAGAAGAGTAATATTTTGAATAATACCCCGAATTTACATGATAGGTAGGACCTACGAAAACGAGTCAGTCGGGGTCTAACTTTGCATATAAATAAATGCAAATTTTAGTTAATTGGAGATAAGGGATAGAAAAAGCAACTGTTTGAATAATGTGATAAAGAATACAGTTTTCACATTTAGAGGTACGGTTTTACCACATTCTGGAAAAATGTAAATATACTAAGCCACAGACTGCAAAAGCTAAAATAGAGATGTAATTGAATCGTTGACTGCTGAAAATACAAGAGTCAATAATATCAAAAAGTTGTGAGTCTCGAAGTATTTATTTTTTAAATCAATAATTAAACTTTTTTTAACTGGTAATTTTTAATAAACCTACAATGCGATTTTACTCGACTAAATAACCCTTTAGAAAGTACAAGCAGCATAAGCGCAATTTTGAAAAAAAATGTCTCATCATTCAGGTGCCTGCACTCAGCGAGTGAATGATTTTTAACACTTTCCTTCTTTTTTAGAGATCACAGGAGAGTATCTTAAATACTATTATCAGTCCAGAGATAATATTAACACATTGTGTGCGGAATACGCATTTGATGCAAGCTCAAATAAAAAGAAAAAAAGTAACTGTGCTTGCACTAGACAATCTTTATATCATAGAAAAAAAAGTGAACGTATTTTGCAGACATCTATTAGCATGTCCAACTTATCTAAACTAGCATGTCCAACTTATCTAAACTAGTATGTCCAACTTATCTAAACTAGTATGTCCAACTTATCTAAACTAGCATGTCCAACTTATCTAAACTAGTATGTCCAACTTATCTAAACTAGCACGGAAGTCAAATTTTTGAATTAAAGGTTCAATGTTGGGTTATTCGAGAGAAACATATTTTTACGTTTTTTTTCCTTCTTAAAATAGAAAGGGTTATAATACACTAGCATAGAAAAGTTAAGGAACATTTCGTAAAATGCGAGAAATTTGCAATTAATACGAAAATTATGTTTCATAATCAGTTCTGGAGAATCGTGTGACAATCAGTAGAGTATCATATACATATTACAGTGAAGAATCGGTCACGAGGGTAATTAGGGAGACCACCAGAAAGGGATGAAGGCGAAAATGGAGTTTCATCCATCCTGTTTCGCAGAAAGCTGATAACGAGATGTAACTTTTATCAATGGTTATGGTTTAATGTACATAACATTTACATGCATTTTCGTAAGCATAGCACAAATATTCGGGAAGATATAAATGTTTCTTTAAAAAAATCCCAAATTTTTCCGCATTGTTTTGCTTATAACATGCAGAGTTTTCATTCAAATTATTCGAAATTTGCAGAACACTTGACAATATGTTACAGAAGTATTGTATTAAACTTTCAAGTAAATACGTTGAATATTACAGTAAATATGAGTGTTTGTACTAAATAATTTTTTACTGCGCATGTGCGAGACGCAGCGGAATGTTTCTTTCATAACTTCAAAGCCAGATATATAAAGCAACTTTTAAAAAATCCCAGTTGAATCCCATTAAAATTCGGAAAGCTGTCGGCATTTCAGTGAGGTGAATTTCAATTTCTCTTTAAGAGAAGCTAAATGATGAGGGTCTTTTACAAACTGATATTTTTTAAATTTGAATCTTCGAACAGTAACATTGAATTTTAGTAAAATTGAATATCCTGAATACCATGAACATTTATAAATTAAATACATGATTTAAATTGCGTTTTCTCGAATACCATTCGCACATTAAAGATATGATACTCTATTGAATGTGACACGATTCTCCAGAACTGATTTCGAAACATAGTTTTCGTATTAATTGCAAATTTTTCGCATTTTACGAAATGTTCCTTAACTTTTGTATGAAAGTGTATATTACGTTGATAGCAATGACATTACATAAAGTCTTTAAGAAATGTTGATACTTAGTAAATTTCTATATATACAGCCTCAGTTTTATTTTGAATATTCCATTTGGATGCATAAGAGAAAAGGAATTAAAAAGTGAATATTAATGTTTATCATTGACTTTAAAAATATAATACCATTTTTTCTATCTAAGATAAAATGTATATTTTGATGCATATTAAAACGGTAAAAACAGAAATTTCAAACACTTTTTCGTTTTTCCTTCGATTTTAAAAACACTCTAAACCCACTGATAAATATACATCTGTTTTCTTGTGCTGTATAAATTAAAGATATATTCTTAAGAACAGACTGTTGTTAACTATATCACAAGAAACTGGCTTATTTTTGCATTTTTATTAGATATTCAAATGTTTAATAACTGGTAAGACATTTTCTAAGCAAACAAATAAGAACGCGAGAAATTTTAAGTCCTTAAACAATAAATTAAGACCTAAATTTAAACATTATAAAAGCAACATTAGAAAAAACAATCGATGAAATTTTTCGCACATAAAGATTAAACGTTCCAAACCGCTTACATTCATCTATATAGAATTTCGAGATTAATTTAAAATCGTCTGCTTTAAACGGATATTCTTCTCTTAAATACACGTGCAGCATCTTAATTGAAAGCCACGCAACACGGACGCACGGCATGACGGGTAATTTCCATAATTTTCCAAAGGCCCTGTTTGGTGAATAAGTCCCAAGGCAAATACTAGTCTGTGTTTGCAGTCACTTTTGAATTAAGTTAATTGTTGAACTTCGACTGCTGGTGGAACAGCGATAATTAATTGAAAGCAGACGTGGACAACAGAGCCTATTTCTAAGAATCTATAACAACTGTGAATAAATATTGAAATTAGCGAGTAGATTATTTTATTAAACTGTGAATTTTATGTAAGCTCTCAGTTCCTCTATATTTAGGTAATTTTCACATATCTTTTTATTCATTAATTGAATACGTTTGCTCTGTAATTTAGGAAAAAATATATAGGGATAGAGTCGAGATTTGTGTTTTCCAGAGCAAGCAAACTGAATTGCAACGTAGCTAATTTTCTTGAAAAGCAGCAAAGTTATTTAAAGGTTAAAAATTCCATAAATGATCCAACATGTTACATCAAACCAGACTGATAACACGATTTCTACATGAAAAGTTTCAAATATTGAGACAGTCCTCTTACAATAGGGATTTCAAACAAGACTTTCCATATAACAAGCTGTAAAATTTCCTATTTCAGTTCGAAGTGAAAAATTGAGACAATACTCCAATGCAGCATTTTTTCGTTACAATTTGAAACGAGCTAACAGTATTATATAGAATGGCTGCAAGAGCAGGGTTTCTGGAAAAAGACTGGCGTTTTTTTTAAATTGTTAGAAAACTACGGCAGTTATTTTAAGGGGACCAAAGACCTTCAAAATCATTTTTTAAATTCTCAATTAATAAATTTTAAATTTTGAAACCATTAATATTAACACTATATAAGATAACACACAAAATTTCACTGAAATATGTATATATATAATAATCTCACTTAATTTTATTTCAAATTCTAATATTATATATTTTAAAGTTTTAATGTATTCCAAAATCACTTTTCTTAAACCCCAGTTTCGTTCCATTTCCCGCGCTGGAGGTATATTAAATCTCTCGTCTTGGCATATTTATTACTAAAAGAATATTTTAATCGTTTCCACGCGCGCACAAATCGCAAAATCAGCGACTCCTTGACGCCATGCATTTTCCCTAAAACACTTACGTAATTTACTAAAAATAGCTATCATTGCCTTCACTTTGATCACGTGTCTATCTGTTAAATCCCTTCCTGAGAAAAAACAAGGATTTTCTGCTCTCTTTTGGCTTAAAAACTTCATCTCAGATGTACGTACATTCCGTCCCATAATAAAATGAAAATTAGAATATAATTCGGCCTGTTTTTGTTATTTAACGACTACAACAACGAATACATTTTATATATTATTTCTGAGTTATGGGAATAAATGTAATTTTTAATAACAATTAACGGCCTTTATAATAAATGTCAAAGGAGCTTCAATTTTTGTTTAAATTTCATGACATTTTATATAAGTATAAAAACATATAGAGAAGAAATTTTGGCATTCATATAGAAGTTATTTTGTTATTAAACCTTAAATATTTTCAACCATATCAAATATTGGACATATTTTTTTTCAGAGATCAATAGCCTCGAGTTAATATGTGTCTTCATTTTGAAATTGCTTCCTAAACATAAAAATTAATCCCAATTTTTTTAGAAAGAGTTAGAGTAACTAAGAAAATATTAGTGATTTAGAGTACTTTCGGAGCTCCTGGAACATTTATCATAAAGGTCTTTAATTGTTATTAAAAATTACATTTATACCCATAGCTCAGAAATAAATAAATATATTGCAGTGGAATTTTGTGAGCTGTCTTAAATAGTTTTCCTATTAATGCCTGCAAAATTTCAAATTGATTAGTTGAAAATTTCAAAAAATGGTTTTGAAGGTCCCTGGTTGCCTTGATTATTCTTAATATTTGACAAATTTCATTGGACATATTTTTTTCCAGAAATCAATGCCTTCAAATTATTATGTGTCTTCATTTTGAAATTGCTTTCTGAAACATAAAAATGAATCCCAATTTTTTTAGAAAGAGTTAGATTTACTAAGAAAATATTAGTGATTTCGAGTACTTTCGGAGTTCCTGGAACAATTATCATAAAGGTCTTTAATTATTATTAAAAATTACATTTTTACCCATAACTCAGAAATAAATAAATATATATTGTAGTGGAATTGTGTGTGCTGTCTTATATAGTGTTCCTATTAATGCCTGCAAAATTTCAAATTGATTAGTTGAAAATTTTAAAAAATGATTTTGAAGGTCCCTGATAGCCTTAGTTATTCTTCTCAGAGAATTCACTTCTTTGTGTTAGTACCCAGTCATTGGGATACTTTCTGAAAACCCATGACGGTATTTCAGAGCCCCAGAAAAGACAGGAAATGATGGCTGCATCCAATATTCGCACCATTGGGTCTAATGTAGTAAAAGATGTAGTTAATGTAAGTCGGTATGCGAAGCACCTAATAGTGGTAATAATCTGTGATTTTTATTATTCTTTTCATATACAGTCGCTTGGAAAACACGAACAAGAATTTATATTATCTTCGGATTTCTTAATTTATCTTGTATTTTTTACGTTCCCACATTTGTTTGTTTTATACTATTATGATGTCCTGATTTTCAAGTAACAATGAGCAACATGTATATTGTCGGACTCTTCGGTAATTTTCAGAAGCCGCAAACGAGCGCTTCCTTTTGAAAACATAACAGCTGATAACACTAAATGTTATAATGAACTAGCAATACTCGCACGGCGTTGCCCGTGGAATCAGGACTTCAACAAATTTTTTAAAAATCGGCCACAATGACACGAAAAAGTTTTGAAAACAAAATCAAAACAAAAGTACAAACTATTCATTTTACCGCTTATTTTTCTACCCGATAATGACATTTGAACTGAAGGAAAACAGTACAAAATAATGAATTACGAGTAGAAGAAACTAGTGTAACTTTCTTCTTTGTTTTTCCCTAGCGTATTAAATTCATTCTTGATTACACATTATTATTCAAATTGTTGCAAATTACGAGCTGAAGAGAACATTTCCCTCGTTTCCTACCTCTTTTCTTTGTCGTCTTATAAAGTTCATTCGTGCAATGTACAAATTATATTCGTTGTTATAAATAAAATTTTATATGGAAAAGAAAAAATATTATATTTATATACTATATGCAATAATAAATTTGGTGGTATAGTCGTTAAATAAATAACAGGCCGAGAAATAACTATTTTTCATTTATTATCAATATATGGGAGAGTGCGGAATAAACGTACATCTCGTCTGAAAGTTTCAAGTAAAAAAAAGAACGAAATATCCAAGCGTTCTGTCAGATAGGGGATTAATATATAGACACTTGATCAAAGTGAAGGGAATATTAACCATTTTTAGTAAATTACGTAGGTGTTTTAGGGAAAAGTCTGGCGCCAACAAGACGTTTCTGTAGGCACGTGGAAGAGGTTCAAGTATTCTTTTAATAATAAATATGCCAAAATGCGTGATTTAATATACCTCCAGCGCGGGTAATGAAACGAAACTGGAGTTGAAGAAAAGTGATTTTAGAATACATTAGTATTGTATTAAGATTTTAAAATATAATATTAGAATTTAAAATAAAATTAAGTGAGAATATTACATATATTTATAGTTTAATATTCTTTGACTTCAAGATGCAATTTTTTTTCCTAATAATTAAAAGATATTATTCACAGAGATTGAAGCAAATGTTTGTGTTCTCTTCGATATTCTATCAGTAATCTATTTTTATTCTCAGAGAAAATTATTGATTGAGCAAAAAGTATCTTTTATTAGAAGAAATTAATTCAATCTGGGCCTCAAAGCATTAGGCATATATCATAATCAGGTAAATAGATTCACTTATACCTAAATGTCGTCCTGAAAATGATTTCATTAGCACAGGGAAACGATTAAAACAGCATTTATTATAATTTGTGAAAACGAAAAAATAATTTGCTCAGTAGCGCTTATATTTTTGTTTCTAAATGTAATTACATGAAAAGAAATCATTGCGAAGCAATTTCGTTTTCATCTCTTATGCCTGTAATTAATTAAAGCTACTAATGACTGGGAGTGCAAACTTCTCTTCTCATTTTTTCAATACGCCTCGTGAAGTAAATACTTCAAACTGGAGGGCAACTCGATGTAGTTGCGTAATGGAGAACTGATTCTGGAACGGAAATTGAATTTGAGGTATAGCTGCTTTTTCAAAAGATTACTTAAACAATCTGTTGCTGCAATTTTATGAATGCATTACAAATAGACTGTTATATTACAGTTGAAGTTGGTGGCATTCAGATTGGACACATATGACCTAGCAGAAGGAAATAAACTTTTCAGTCCATAAAATATTCTTATAGTCAGTTTAGTTTAGTTACATTTACTTCCTGTTTTGAAGCAACAAAAGGGATATTTTGGAATGGATCTAGCACTTTTGAACCATGACCTAACCTAAAAAGCAGTCCCTTTCAAACTTCCTCACCATACACTTGAATCTCAACAGATTTAACGCGACTCAGGCCCGTTATATACAGCGTGTAACGTCTTGCAGTTATGCTTAAAAGAACGTTCACAGCTAAGATAAATTTAACATAATTTATTGATAATATTTCTGGAGTAAATATAGAAAGTTATAAACAACTATCAAAATTCTAGTTTAATAGTAACATAATAAAGTAAGCCCCGAGGCGGGGGTAAAAGTTTCGCTAAATTGTCCAAATCGGACCTCCGTGGAAATCGACCACCAATTAGGCTGTCGGGATATCATTTCTCCTTTAGTTGTTCAGTCCCGACCTTATATCGCAACAGAGAAGAAAAACCCCTTGCGTTCTCACGGGAACACACTTGCCTGCGCAAAAACCACCTGTTTAGGAATGGTGCCTATGGTGCAATAGGTAGATGAAAGTTCTGCACCGCTGCCCAAAGTTCGGTAAATAAAGGCAGTAGCACGTCAATAGAGGGGTGAGGATTCCAGGTGCTTGAAGAAACCGTCAGCATGAAAGGTAAGGGCAGGTGTCCATTGTTCAGATGAATCTCAAAGCGCCTGGGAACGTACACACCCAGTCTTAAATCAACGCAGCTGTCGGAGGAGGGCATACGTCACAAGCGGATCTTTCGTGGAACTGAATCGTGAGCCCGCTATTCTACATTCCCGAATCCGAGAATCTGCCACAAGGCCTGACCGTGGTGGCCCAGGAGTGAGGTCTCTTTGGGGCCGGAGAGTCCCAGGCTCGAAATCCGATTCTACTAAAGAACCACTGTGTAAACTGTCCTAGTGCATGTTAGCCCTTAAATTTCCGATTGATTTAAAAAGGTTTTTTTGCCTTCATTTCTTATATAAAATATGGGAAAAATAATTTTAAAAACTTCTATTTTGTTTTGATTTAAAAGGTGTTTGGCTTTCATTTCTTATATAAAACATGGGAAAAAGTAATTTTTAAAAAAATCCTATTTTGTTTCGATTTAAAAGGTTTTTTGGCTTTCATTTCTTATATAAAACATGGGAAAATTAATTTTAAAAAATCCTTTTTCTTTTGATTTAAGAGGTTTTTTGGCTTTCATTTCTTATATAAAACATGGGAAAAAGTAATTTAAAAAAAAATCCTATTTTGTTTCGATTTAAAAAGTTTTTTGGCTTTCATTTCTTATATAAAACATGGGGAAAATAATTTTTAAAAAGTCCTATTTTGTTTCGATTTAAAAAAGTTTTGTGGCTTTCATTTCTTATATAAAACATGGGAAAAATAATTTTAAAAAAATCCTATTTTGTTTTGATTTAAAAAGTTTTTTGGCTTTCATTTCTTATATAAAATATGGGAAAAATAATTTTAAAAAAAACTCTATTTTGTTCTGATTTCAAAGGTTATGTGGCTTTCATTTCTTATATAAAACATGGGAAAAATAATTTTTAAAAATCCTATTTTGTTTCGATTTTAAAAAGGTTTAGTTTGTGGCTTTCATTTCTTATATGAAACATGGGGAAACTAATTTTAAAAAATCCTATTTTGTTTCGATTTTAAAAAGGTTTTTTGACTTTCGTTTTTTATATAAAACATGGGAAAAATAATTTTTAAAAAATCCTATTTTTTTAAGTATGGTTCACGGCTAAAAAGCAGTTTGTTACCAAACGGCGACAGTGGGCTTTAGTTGAGAAAAAAGCTGCCTTCATAAAATTCTATAATACTAAACACATGAATTTTAAGAACTAATAATGTAGATGAAAAGTGTTCTTCAAGATTGCAGAAGAAAATATGGTGTTCTCAAGCCTACAAACAAAACAAAAAAGATGCAGCCGCAAGTGAAAAACATGAATTTATTTTTATTTTCTCATCAGCACTGAGGCTGCCATCTGTATGTTGTAAATTTGTGTAAAAGCATTTTCAGTGTGCACCCTATTGGCAACAACAGACATTAGAGCTTCGGTCTTATTTTCAAGATTTTAGAAGACAAAATTGGGTATGTTGCTTAACTGCAACACAGATCATTATTTAAGGGTTAAATCTTTCGCAGTCAAATGCTCTCTCACTGGTGTGATGTGAAAGTTTGGAGAGGGCAGTGCCGGCTCAGATATCATCCTTAACATCTGAACACGTTTGGAAATTAAGATGTACTTCTTAAAATAACCCTCGTGTTAAAGTTAAATATAAGTCAACTAAACTGACACGAGGTCACAACGGCTCCACATAGCGATTAGATAAATGGAATTAACTTTCCATCAAGTGCAATACAAATGCAAATACCATCGGGTGCAATTCATCTGTGAGATTAAAAGTTAAATTTTTGCATAAACTTCAGGGAAAGCTTATTAAACTGAATTATTCAATCATACAAAGCTATATTTGCGTTTTTAATTAACTTTTTTGTATTTCCTTGCCATTTCAACTAACAAAATGCCGAAGAATTCGAAGAAGGAGGGAAGTTGACGTTTGTGTTCCCGAATGAAAACTGTTGTCGTTAAGAGCCTGAACATTTTTGAATAAATATATTGAAAATAACGATCAATAGCACTGGCTTAGGAGCTGGGACACAGGCATACGAACTTTTGCAGGTATGTAAGAAGAAATATCGAAAAAAAATTGGGAAATCAAAAATAAAAACATAATAGGGCGTAACTCATCTACCAGATTAACGTGCCCCTCAAGTTCGTCAAAAGAGCACTAGAGACAAAACCACGACACCCTAGTGTGAGTAGTAGGGATCCAGGAAGCTACTAGAGGTCTCACCACTTTCTAGGTGAAACCCGCACTTAGGCACAAAAAATATGGGTGCTTCATTTCACAGATTAGTTACTCCCAAAGGAAGGTTAAAGTTTAAAAATTTGCATAACCATGCACTATAAGAAGGAAAGATTTAGCGCCAGGACTGGATTTCCCATAGAGCCAACCTAGGCCCTAGGCAGAAGGGGCTTTTATAGTGAAGAAATAACAACCGAATAATTTACAAAATTTTCAAAATGATTTTCAAAGGTCATATAAAATGTTTTTAAAAATGATTTTTAAATTTATATCCATATATATTAAATGAAGAGTGCAGTACAACTCTATGTCTTTCTCACTCACACAGCGTTAACCCCGGAAATGGAAAATTCCAGATTTTACTCAACAACCGTCATTCCATATGAATGATTGCACTCATATTGCCTTAATTCTGCATATTTACTGATAGTAGGTACGTAAGGTACATCTTCATTCCTTTCAAATAAAGTTCAGTTTACATGGTACGTCTGAAAGCCGTAAGCAAAAAAATTGTCATGAGTGTTCGCCAAATAATACGAAGGAAGTGAGATTTCCATTATAAAATGAAACGTACACAAATTATGGTTTGTTTCTGCATCATCATTTAATGAGGTTTAATATATGTTTGACACAAAATGAAAAAGATGTTATTTATAATTGTTTTCTTGTATCTATCATACAGGGTTCCCATTTATATCCGTTGCACCCCTCCTTAACTTCGAAACGGTGACAGCTTAGGCCATAAAAATGGTGTCTAGGTATAGTAAAAAGGCTATGCACTTCTCGATGAGACAACTTACAACGCCATCTATCGGCAAATTTTGGAATTAGCGGTCATATCTCGTAAACGGTGAAAGATATGAGGAAAAATCAATTAGAAAGTTGTAGAGCACTCTCGATTTAGTACGAAAATATACCTTGCGCACATTAATACTCAAAATAGAATACAAAAAATGAACATTTGTTTGGTCACGATTTTGAAAATTGTCATGGCATAAAGAGTGGAAGAAAGATACTGAGACACGTCTGTGTCTTCTTGATCATTTATTTATATTGCTCAAAATGCTCTCCGTTAGCCACTATACACATTTGCATTCTGGACTGGATTTCCCTCTGCGCATTGGGCAACATGCCAGGTGTTACGGAGGCACAAGCATCTGTAATGCGTCGTCAAAGATCCTGCAATGTTGCCGGAGGGGTCGCATATACCTGCCCTTTTATGTGTCCCTATAAGGAAAAGTCCAATGGGGTCAAGTCTGGTGAGCGCGGGAACCACTATACGAAACCACCATACCCGATGACTTGATTCTGGAATGTCTCCATTAACGATTGAAATCTCATGCGGAGGGGCGTCGTCATGGTATTTAGTCCTTAAGGTGGTCTTTTCTCGCTTCGTTCGCGTTTCACGACTCCATAGTGTTGAAAATCACAATCAAACAAATGTTCATTTTTTACATTCTGTTTTGAGTATTAATGTGCACAAGGTATCTTTTCGTACTAAATCGAGAGTGCTCTACAACTTTCTAATTTACATTTTCCTCATATCTTTCACAGTTTATGAGATATGACCGCTAATTCCAAAATTTGCCTATAGATGGCGTTGTAAGTTGTCTCATCAAGTAGCGCATAGCCTTTTTACTATACCTAGACACGAACTTTATGGCCTAAGTTTTCACCGTTTAGAAGTTAAGGGGGTGTAATAACGGATATAAATGAGAACCCTGTATATTAAAATAAAAAATATAAAGCAATTTTTTGAGTGGGGGGTAGCAAAATAACGTAAATCCGACCCTGCTTACCACACGTATAAAAATTAAACACGTGAGCTAGTATAGAGATTTTGCATGCAAGATATTTACATCGGGTGCCTAATATCTTGTTAAAAGAGAGGAGAGAGAGAAATGTGTTGTGATAAATGTATTAGAATAATATTTCTGTTAAGTCTCTAAACGAAAGGAGATTCCATCCCTTCTCTTTCCCCGCTAAAAATATACGCTCTGTCGAAATCATATCGGGGAAAATTTAGTTCTCCCATGTGTAATTTTCACGTTTCTTTAAGAAAACCTTATAGTTGAAGCAAGGATATTGAAAATTTCCATTTAGTTAAAGAATCGGAATGATCGATATAAGATGCTGAATTTATACCTGGACGAGGCAAACGGGATAACCGTATTTTCTTGAACAGGAAAAAGGGAGAAGTCGAGGAAATCGGACTAGGATGGAAGAATAATTGCTTGAAATCCATTCGATCCGTAATAAATATTCACATAGTGGAATCGATGCTGTGTCCACCACTGAATATCAAAGCCATTAATGGTCGTTTGACCAGATATGAAGGAAGGAATGCTTAACAATCCCTGGCATTACTATAAGAGTTTGTGGAGTTGTTTAATTGAGCCCAAAATAATTGATGATTTACTGAATGTAGTAGCTGGAACATTGTTCTATCTAGTGTTCGTGTGAATGATGTTTTTTACATTTTCATGCTCTGCGTTTATTCTAGGTTTTAAACTACATACATGAAGAAATGTCACTAATTTCCTTGTCTTGAGGGGTTTTTTGAACCTTCGGTCGAGCCCAAGACAAATGTTAACACGATCGAGCGCAACTCATCTCTGAGATTAAAAGTTAAATTTTTGTTTAGGCTTAAGGAAAAGCTTATCAAACTGAACTATTCGGTCAGACAAAGCTATATTTGTATTTTTTTTTGTATTCCCTTGCAACTTCAACTAACAAAATATCCAGGAATTTAGGAGGAAGTTGCCGCTTGTTTTCCTGTAAGGCTCCTTAGCAATGACAAGTGTTGTCGTTGAGATCCTGAAATAATTCGACATTTTTAAAACAATATATATTGGAAATAACGATCAATATCATTGAATGAGGGGCTAGGACACAGGTAAACGAACTTTTGCATGTTTATAAAAAGAAATATTGAAAAGAATTTGAGTTATCAAAAATACAAACGCAATCGGGCGCAACTCATTTCACAGATTAACGTACCCCTCACGTATATCAAAAGAGCTCTAGAGGAAAAACCTCGATACTCTTATGTGAGTGGTAGCGAGCCAGCCAGGAAGCTACAAGACGTCCCTCATCTTTCTCAGAAAAACCCGCACTTTGGCACAAAAAATATGGATGCTTCATCTCACAGATTACATCTGCCCGACGGAAGGTTAACTATTTTCAATAAGTCTTCTTTTGATGCATTGACCTTGGCTAAACATTGATAAAGTCTTATTTCTGATTCGCAGTTTATACAAGGCTTTTTTCTTGGTTTTTGATGGGTTTTAATCTTTTGTGCCTAAATTATTTGTAATGGCTACATATAATTCGTTTGATTAACTGCAATAATTTCTCTGCAATAAATATTTCAATTTTGAAAATACTTGCCGCTTAGAATTATTGTGACTATCCGCAAGTTGACAAAGGAATAATAAAGATGTTTGAATAACAACAATAGCCCTTAGCTGATAAAAGAATAATTGGTTCATTGTGGTATTTTTAACAAATAAAAAATATAATTGTAATTGTCCAAAATTATTATTCAAATATTAGAAAATCACCCTTCATGGTATTACAGGTGCAAATTTTCTCTTCATTCGAAAGATTTCCCGTCAAATTTGACGTGTTTAAATAGATATATATGCGAGAGAAATGTTTAACATTGATTGAAAACAAATAAAATAAACATATGTTTTATGATGGGAAATATTTTTTTTATTTACATATTTCTTTATTCAAAAAGAGCTCTTGGTAAACAACATTCCGTGTGAAGTATTTTTCGTTGTTTAAGAATTTTATTATAATTCAATAACCATGAAATTCTCAGCTTGTCAAACTTAAGTCAAAAGTTAAAATTTCAAAGGAATTATTTTCCGAAATTCTATTCGAAACAAAGCACTACTCTGCTTGACAAACGTTGCCAAAAAATATTATAAAAATATATCATCACGATTGCAATAGATATTCAGAATTATATCACTACTGAAGTAATTTACTACTTTTAATTAAAAAACGGAAATAAATTTGAAATATATGATTAATATAATTTAAAATTTCTCGGGAACTATTGATCATAGCGAGGTAAATTTTTTATCAATCAATAGAAAATTTTATTTCGCTATTAAATTTGAAATTAGAACGACAATTACTCTTTTAAATTTAAAATTACTGAAATTTAGGTTCTTTCACAATGAAATAATGCTGTTTAACGTCTCGCAGTGCTATGGCGAAAGTTTTATTGTTAGTGACGTCAGAGCGTTACCGAGAGACAGATCTGGGCTATTATATTAGTAATTTTAAAATAAGAAATGAATTAAATAAAAAATCGTTTGACCATAAAAGAAATAAAATAAAAACATCGTTTGGCGCCATTATATTTCTAAAGGTAATAAAAGCAGAATGGCAATGCCATATTTGATTTTAGCGAACGTTGCCTAGCAACGGAGAAGAAATGTCATGACGATGAATTCGATGTCAGTGAATGTAATGTGTGTGATGAACATGGTTGTTTAATATATCTGTCTTTGTGGAAAGTGTCAATAAATATCTGATTTTTGTCAAGAAGTCTCATTATGGTTCATCCAATACACTACATCATGAATCGAATAAGAGATAATTTACTTAACATTAATTATAAGTTTTCCTTAAAGCTTATTCAGCGGTATTTTTGTTATAACAAATTTTCAGATAAAACTGATTACATATTTAGGTGAATCACAGCACTACAGTGATATATACCATGCAGCAATCTGACTTAAGAGTGAAAATTTAGGGTTTCAAGACTTGTATTACTTTGTCTCTTATCTGTTGTTGTCATACCAAACCTAATCTTCCTTCAGGGTCGGAGGATGAGTAGTTTGAAGTCTGATAAGTGTGAATTTGTTGTGCATTAAATCTGTCTACAATCACAGAAAGTGATCATAAATAAAGCTGTACGAGCTGATATAGGCGGTGTTGCTCGGGATAAAAACACTTTCAAGTCTAATATCTTTAACCCCTGACTACCGCTTTTTAAAGTCACTATTTAGATACAAACATGTTCAAATACCGTTGAAGCAAGCGAATTGTTATTTATATACAGGGTGGCCCAGCGGGTAGTGTTTGAAAAACAATCTAATAGATGGCGCTAGCTGCGAGCAGTTGAGACCAAACTTGGTGCGCAATGATCATTAGAGCGGGCAATTATGTCGGTGTGTGTTTCTTTAGCGAGCGATTAGTTTAAGTGTGTTGTTCAGTTGTGATTGTCACAAGCGAAAATGAATAAATATTCAACAGATATTCGACTGTTTATTGTGCTCGAAATGGCCAAATGCCATGCAAATGTTAAGGCAGTGCAAGGGAATGGCAGGAGGAGTTTCACAAAAAGAACTGGCCGGACAAAAGGACCATAAAAATGGTTAGCCAACTTTCGAGTTTTCACAATGCTTCGTTTTGTTTTAACCCTCTATATTTGTCATCTAAAATGTGTTTCAATCCTCTTCTTTAGGTTGTATGGCAAGTTCAAACGCACTGGATCTGTGCAAGACGATAAGAAAGCAATGGTCATGACCACTGCTTCTGTGGCCACAGACGAAGCAAAAGAGCGAGTCGACGATTTTTTTTGCTGCTAATCACTTACTTATGAACTTAAACTCACCGCTCACTAGCGAAACACACACCTATACAATTGCCCGCTCTAATGATAATGCGCACCAAGTTTGGTCTCATTTGCTCGAATCTAGCGCTATCTATTAGATTGTTTTTTAAACATTACCCACTGGGTCAACCTGTACAAAGCTTTATTAGTATAATAAAATTCAATGCTTTATTAGTACTAAGTAAAGACATTAGTTTGAGAAAATAACAGGATGCAGCTGAAAACAGACTTACTTCCTGCCCGCGGAAACCGCGGGATAAGCAGTCAGAGGATTAATGCAATATTTATTTTTATATAAAATGTTATAATACGCAAAATCCTTTCATTGCCTGCAATATTTTTATAAAACAAAAATCAATTAAGGACTGACTAATAAAATACGTGAACTTCTTTTAAAAATATTCGACTCTTTCTTCAGAATTAACGAATTATTAAGAAAATCGATTTAATACTTTGTAGTAAAATGCATTAGCAAACCGAACTCTCAGGATTTCTGTTTCTCGAAAGAGAAAAGTATCCATCGGAGGATCGAACCTCGGACCTATAGACTCGGTATTGGACATTATCATTGGTAAATGACATTATCATTGACATCATCATGAAGACTTATCATTGGGAAATGTTTCTACATTATCATTGATAAATGACATTATCATTGATATCATCATTAAGACTTATCATTGGTAAATGTTTCTACATTATCATTGGTAAATGACATCATCATTAAGACTTATCAGTAGTAAATGTTTCTATATTATCGTTGGTAAATGACATTATCATTAAGACTTATCAATGCTAAATGTTTCTACATTATCATTGGTAAATGACATTATCATTAAGACTTATCATTGGCAAATGTTTCTACATTATCATTAAGACTTATCATTGGTAAATGTTTCTACATTATCATTAAGACTTATCATTGGTAAAGGTTTGACATTATAATTAAGATTATCATTGGTAAATGTTTCTACATTATTATTGGTAAATGTTTGACATTAACATTAAGACTTACCATTGGTAAATGTTTGACATTACCATTAATACTTATCAATGGTAAATGTTTGACATTATCATTGCTAAATGTTTCACATTATAACTGGTAAATATTTCTACCTTTTGTTCAATACGATTAACGGATTCATCATCAGGTTTAGATTTCTATAGCGTACAAACTATTTTTGCGTTTCTTATTTTTATATAGTTGCTTCATATTATTTGTAATCAAAATTTAAAGAAAACTTGTTCATTAGTTTGGATTTTTATACCGTACAACAAATTGTTTCAGTTTTATTTATATAGAGTTGCGTTCACTATATCGACCAATATTCATATTAAAAATACACTGATTTCCTGCCAAAATAAACTTTTTTGGAACGCACGAATGATTCTAATTCTAATTAATATCAATCATTCGTTACGGAAGAACACGATTTCGCTCCAAGAAATCTTAATTATTACCATCGAGACTTTAAAATAAAATATTTTAAGAATTTAATATTATAATTAGCCAAAAGCAAAAATATTTTACTGGATTTAGTTTAATTAACAGCGAAATATCTATGCATTCTGAGTTAGATTATGCGATTCTGAAGATCCGAGATATAGAAAATGTATAGTTTTTTTATCGCCTTGTGAGGGGTTCCCGTGGGAAATATCATTGATTCTCTCAAAGTAATTTAAATATCTTCAGACCCTCACAACCGAAACGATATCCCGTCATGAATCAGTAGTTGTTATCGAAACGTGATGTTTTAGTATGTGGAAGATTACATTCTGGAAAAAACTGGGAATATAAAAATTTAAACGAAGGCTATCTGTGGCATTTCAAGCTTATTTTGGCTTGTAATCAGAGTTATTAAGCTATCACTGGAGTTATAATAAAACAATACATATAATTATCGTAAATATTTGTCGGAAAAACCGAAAATAATAGTTAATAAATTTCATATTTTGCTTATAATAATGTTAAGGGGACATACGATTGTTAAACCTCGAAAATTTTCGATTTTATGAAAAATATATATTATTTCAATATCTTTTCTGAACAATTTAAAACATTCCGCGTTAAAAATACCCATAATTATGAAAGCTATGAAAGAAAATGTATCAGGTATTCAACGTCAACATTGAATATAGCCATATCTTTAAAGCGCTATATCTCAAAATGTGATTTTTGATATTGCTCGCACGATATCTCAAGAATTATTGAATATTTTCACGTACAATTTGTACTGAATATGTATAGTGCTATGTTCTACAAATTGAGCCGCAGAGTTGTACATATTTCTCCAAATAAGTTTTTTTGTGGGGGTTAGAAAAGTTGAAATTTTAACAATTTTTAACATTTTTATTTAAATTGGTATATGAAACAGAAATTAAAATTAAATCTTAATAAATTGAGGTGTTTCCTAAACAGACTGTTTGGGTTACTTAGATACACAAAATATTGCGTTTAGACCAATATTTTATCCGAAATCATGCGCGCAAGGTGACTATCTCATTTTTTCTCCAAAAATTATACCCATATTTATTACTCTCTCAAATAAATACATATCAATATCCAGATTTGAAAATGTATGTACAATAACAGAAATTTTTCTAGGAAAAAGTTAGTTTTTGAAATGTTTTGTTTCAGAGGTATAATGTATCGAATTTGACAGTTTATTCCCCATTCTTCTGAGGTTTAAAGGGCATATGTCTCCTTAACTAGCCGCCTTCGACGACCAGCTGTTCGCCCGTATTATTAATAGCTAGTAGCTATGCTTGAAACCTGGCGAAATAAATTGGCGCCTTGGCGGTTGTAGAGCCTGAGGGACTCTGTTAAAATTTTATTTTGCCATATATCTTGAAATTGGAGTTTGCTGGGTGGTAGGCGACTATTAATGACATATCTAGGCGTCATAAGCTTTCGCAAAAAATAAAATTTGTTAAAGTCGGTTCAATGGGTGGGGCTGGGGGATGAGAATGGACAGTAGAGAAGTATTTTTTTCGATTTCTCTCGAAAGTGGAATTTAGCGGGTACAGGCGATCGCTGATGGCATATCAAGAGGTCATAAGCTTCCATATGAAATAAAAATTATCGAGTTCGGTCCAGTGGTTGGGGCTGGGATACTTACTGATCCTATTGTTTTGCCAATTATTACGACGAGTAAAAACTTTTGATATATGGAGTTGCTGTTATTTAACAGATATTCGTTAATTTTAATTAAATTTACTGTCATTACTTTAAATCACATATACTGTTATTTTAATTGAATTTTAAGTTGAAATTTATGAAATTATCTTTCGTTTTCATCACACCTCCTCTATTTCATCATAATGTGACATATTATATTCTAACGTTCCATTCCTTATAAATACACTAGGGGCCTAAAAAATTGTTAAATAGTTGCCTCCAAAATCAAATCTAGCTTCTTTTACAATGTATTTATTTTAACTCAATCTATTATTGGTAATAGCAAACTTCCCTCTGGAATAACAAATCTATAGAAATAAACATGCTTAAAACGACAACATAAAAGAGAAAATTGAAGTGAAGAGAACATTTTTCTTTGGAGAAGAAAAGATACATTGATTCTGAATAATTTATTTCAAATATTAAGGGGAAATAGTAGAATGAAAAGCACTTATCACCTTTTATCAAAGACACCAGATGTGAGTTCTTTATTTAATGGGTAGGAGAAATTTATGGATGAGAGGAATAAATAAAGCTTAAAGGGAAAAGAGATATTTACTTTTGATCTGCAAGCAGCTGCGATTAAAAATAGTAGTCTTTAGAAGGCAAGAAACAATAAGAGATACAAAGGAAAAGAAAATATGCATATATGAGTTTCAAGAAAATGAAGGATGAGAATTTAATGGCATTGCAGAAAGAAAAAACGAAAGGACAAGAATATCTTCTTGACTGACTTTATTCGAATCGTCTGTAAGGAATTATGAAGAAATATTGGGAATTAGCTGACTATCTCTAAGGAAGGTGCTGACAATAAACTGTATTTTGATAGCGGATGCCCTTCAATTGAAATGCCCTACATTTAGTAAATTTGTTTTCTAAAGAATCAACACTTTTAGCATCAATTTATTTTCAAGTAACATTTTTATAAACGCGTAATGGATGCGAAATTCTCCAATATTATTTGTAATATCTAATCTTACGCTGAATATTATTGATTTCCTTGAATATTTAAGGGTTACAACCGACAAGCGCAAGGGTTACTTGTCATTCATTTCAATAGTTCTCACCTTTACTGTTGGGATTTGGAACAAAATAAGCCATTCATACGCCGGTTAGGAATAGCTTTTATAATGTCTGCGGTATTTTGAGAACTTTGTAAGAAAATATACAAGGGTTGTAAATCAAGTCGTGGCAAAATGGATAGTAAAAAATTATAATGACCTTACAAGTCAAATTGCGTTACATTCCTTCAATATAATCACCAGCAAAGTTTTGTATATTTTGCCAAATGTTGGGAAACTAAATGATACCGTTGGCAAGGTGTTTGTTGGTTACAGCAACGATTCGCTTTTTCTTTAGTATACCCCACACCGTTTGATGACTTATATAAACTTCACGGATAATTTCCGGACAGTCCATCGATGGTCTATGGAAAGGAGGCTACTCACGATGATAATCTGATGTTGAGGAATGAACGGCCGTCCTGGGCGGTGGAAATCCGCAATCTCATTCAGACCCGCGCGAAACGCTTTGGCTCATAGTGTAACCTTCCTATCGTTAACGCATTATCGCCACAGGCATCATATAATCCGTGATAACATTCAGATGCAAATCTGCAATCTCATTCAGACCCGCACGAAACGCTTTGGCTCATAGTGTAACCTTCCTATACGGTAACGCATTATCGCCACAGGCATCATATAATCCGTGATAACATTCAGATGCAAATCCGCAGTCTCATTCAGAGCCGCACGAAACGCTTTGGCTCATAGTGTAACCTTCCTATACGGTAACGCATTATCGCCAAAGGCATCATATAATCCGTGATAACATTCAGATCCAATCTGATTGGCTAATCGGGTCATGTCATCGGTCAAATGGATTTCTCGCCAATATTCCAGTAACTTTTTTGATTTTGAATATATGCGTTTTTTCAATTACAAGTTTATAATGCTTTACGTTTTCAATGCTGAAAGTAAAGACGCTGATGATTTTTTAAATTACAAAAAAATTGTCTGGTACCCACTTCAGATGCCGCAGGCATCGCGTGTTCATGCGCAATCTAAAAGTCATGTGAGCTGAACAACCAATCAGATTCGACTTGCCTAAAGTGGTATCATGGGATTGCGGCGCCTGTCCTTTTAAGCCCTCACTCATTGTGCGGATTATTAGCGACATCTAGTGACCACAGAGAATTATTTCAGCTCAACATTTTAGGTTGATTAAAAGTCAACCTCTAAAACATTTTCAATTTCTTCAACTCTTTTCAGATGTCTGGTAACATAAAAATTGAAATGTATATATCAATTTAAAGAAAAGTTTTTGCCTTTCAAGTATCATAAACATTTTTGGTTAAAACGGATATGAAACCTCTGCTTCAAGACGAAGCTAATTTATTTACAAGTGACATTTACATTCTAATACATGTACCCCCAGTTCGAAAGTATTGAACATGCATAAACAACCTTTAAAACGCTTCTTACCTTTATAATTGACTTCTAAAAGTTTCGGAAATGCAGATCTATGAAACGACTGAACTATTCCCATGAGAAAATAAAGGCCGGGTAATCATTGTAGCATATAAGCTTCACAAGAAGAAAACGACATACAATTTTTCAAAGGCATTTAAGCTGCGCTATCCATTTCGATCCGCTCTGTCAAACATGGGTTTTCAAAATATGCTAAAATACTTTATACATAATGCATCACTTCCTCTAAATAATAATATATGCGACTCCGTCATTTGTTACAAATAGTGCGACAATACCTTATTCATTTCCATGTTGTTCCATATTCAGTGGATTTGAGATATTTTTTGTATAGTTAGATGATTGTGTGTGATAAACCTGGGCAATTTCAAGTTTCCTATGGCAATAGACCTCCTGAAACCTGTGAGCATTTCGTAATGTAGAGAAGAGTGGTGATTGATTCTGGCGCTATTATCTCTCTTATCTAGAGGACAGATACTGAATTACACTCTAATAGTCAAGAAAAAGAAACAGTCACAGTGGCATGATGTTGCTGTTGAATTCACTGTGTCTGTAAAGGTTTATTTGTTTTAAAAAAGACTTCAGATCTCTAATGTTCTGTTGATTTTAAACCATCCTTATTTAATAATCGTTACAGTTATAAAAACTATATTTAGTACAGCTTAATATGCGTTTACTAAGGATTTATACCGTATTAATATATTACCCTATTATATTTTTTGATGATGCTTCAGTGCCTTCTGCACGTCTAACCTACTTGGAGCTGTTCTCTAGAACTAAAAGCAGGAATAAAACATCTGGCTCATTCCACTGGTGCATCACTGGTGTCGGGGGTTATTGACCAGGTGACTGTCTATCAATTGACTGCAGCAGATGCGACCAAACAACTCTTACTCGCTTCCTTAGTGGGCATATCAGAAGTTTGACTTTCTCTGATAACTCTAAGTGTTTTGAGATCTGCCCAAAATGTACTGCAGAACAGGCCACACCTGATCATATTCTTGCATGCCTGGGGCTTTCCAAACAGGATCTTGTTTCTAATCCTCTATTGACTTTCTATCAAATTTTGGACAAACTCCGTCCACGGGAAGTCTGTCTGTATGTCCGAAGTCATGCGAACACTATAACTCAAAAACTTGAATAACTAGATGGCTAAAATTTGGTACACAGTTTTATCGTCATGAATGTAGGTCCGTATAAAATTTTGGGCCAAATCCGTCAACGGGCTGACTGTCTGTCGGTCTGTATAATCGCATACTTGTTCAACTCCATGCGCATGCGCAGTAGTAGAAATGCCTGTGCAAAGAAGGGACACTCCGAAAAACTTGCAGTTTGCCAAAAACCAATTCTGGCGGCGAGATTTTGTAAGGAGCAAACATTTAGGGTGTCTCGTTTTACTTGCGTGCTAGAAACAATCTCTGCGCATGCGCATGCGCAAGCTATTCGGCGAGCAAGCTATTCTCCTGTTTTCTTCTCCGCACGCGGACTCGCATTGCTAGAGTTTGATAAAAAAAATAAATATTGCGAAGTTTTAATACATACGCATCTTTTTGCATATGATTCTTCACCTCAATATTTTACTATCACTATAATCTACAATGAAAAACCTTCTGATAGTCATTGCATTCTGGGTTACAGTTGGTTCGAACTTTTTATCAACGCAGGGGAAAGGGAAATGACAAATGTTTGAAAAGTATGCGAGAAAGTTTAGGGGAGGCCACTCCCGCTGGTTTATAATAATATCATTATTAAAAAAAGTAGTAAAACTATTACTTTTCTTGAAAGATACATTGTGCTCCGATAAACAATGAATATCTATATATTAATACGTGAAGAAAAATCTTTATACCCATTTTTAAGCACATTGCGCGTACGGAGGAGTGTGAGATTTGGCATAATTAAAGTTGATATGGAGAAGGAGTGGAGAAAGATAAAATTTATGTATAATATGTGTTACAAATACATTATATTAAATAAAATAAAACATTCATTGTTTACGTTCATACTGAATGTTAAACACATAAAAGTCTGTGGTCAACAGTCGGACAACATACCAACATATTTTTTAACCGCCAGATTCTTTTTCTTCAATAAAAAATATATAAACAAAATACGAAGCACGTATTCTTTATTTCACTTTTTGTATTGATTTCTTATTTAAATTTTATATAATTTGAAAAAGATAGGCAAATTAATTGTGTAGCCTTGGCAAAACCTGGCCAGTATAACAATGAAAAACCCCCCAAGGAAATGTCAAAAAACGCGTTATTGTTTTTTAAATATGACTTAGCCAAACTATATCTGATTTTTCCTATCGTTCGTATTTTTCAAGTAATTTGAAAATTAATGCATAATGATGTATTTGTACACGCTCGCAGCTGACGTAATAGAACAAAATTCAAAAAAATGATATGCAATGATTATAGAGGTATACTCTTTGACAAAAGAACCTCAATAACGTTCAAACTTAACAATTTAATGAATTACGGTGGAATTTCGACCGCTGGGAAACCTCTAGTTTTAATAACATTTGACAATCTCTATGTCGAATAGTTTATCTCCAACAGGCCTTCACGTCTAAAGTACCCGGTTTTACCCCACTTTCCTCTACTTATCTATTTAAAAACTTTATAGTGTCACTCGCACATGTTCGGTTCTCGGTGTTTTCCCCCCCTCATTCAGTAAGATATTTCTTTCAAAATTTTGGACAAGATGTACTAAAATACTTTGCATATAAGAATTTGTATGTAAAAGAATATGTTGTATGCAAGAATCCAATGACTAGAGAATTTCGAAATGTATTCACCATATATATTGGATAATATTTACGTCTCTGTAAGTATCAATACTTTTCATATAATAATTTGTATATAAAAGAGCATTTTGCATGCAAGAATACAATGACTAGAGAATTTCGAAATGCATTCATCCTTATATATTGGAAAATATTTACGTCTCTATAAGTTTCGAAATAAAGAGTTTATATTAGTAAAATCATATTTCAGTTCCTTGACTCAGAAGTTTTATTGTAGAGAGCTTTTAATTTTAAAAAGCACTGTTTTTCGGGAAAATAAACCTGCTCAGTTTAAATTCATGTTATTTGTGTCTATATCCTAGAACATGTCGAAGTTTCAACTATCTTCTTTATTTCCCTTTTATGCAAGTAACATTCCTAAATCAATATAAAAGTATCTGAATATTATTAATATGATAACTAATCTTTAAAGCCTAACTAAGTAGAAAATATTAAGCTTAAACCTTTATTAACAGGCAGTTTTCGACTCAATCCGCTATAAGGTAATACAGATAGATTAAATTAATTCAGGAATAAATTTAACACATAGCTGATGCAAACAAACTTAATACGTTCAATTTTTACCAAAATAATGAACAAGCTGAATATATTAGATACATATATTGGATACAGAACCTGGTACACGACAAATTACAAGTTTTGTACTAATTTCTACCAGAACATCCATTAATCGATGTCGCCCTGGCTCCGATACATGATAAATGACTGCAAGTCTTGGGAAGAAAGGAAATTTATTTTAATATCTCCCTTGAACAAGCAAGTTTCAGACTTTGAAGATTAAGTATTATTGGCATCTTAAGACAGAAATTGTGGCATATATTAACTTACGATCCTAGTTTATTTAGCAGCAGAGGTAGGTCTCTTGGTAGACAGTGACTTGCAGCATTTTCTCGTTTAAGTATTAAAGTAGTAGATTTGTGCCCGTCTAGGACGGGTTTTTAATCCACCAACAATATCTCAGATCTGATTGTCACACATTTAATAACTAAAGTTGCAGTAGAAAATCTCATGCACATTGGCAGAGTGCTTAATAAATGAAAAAAGCGTGAAAAACAGAAGTGATGATTCAATTGACTATTAAATACAGTGATGGCGAATCTTCTTGAAAAGTGGGTCAAATTTTGTTCATTATTTTTTAATACTAGCCCATGGGTCACTAAGTCATAGGCGTCACTTGGAAAGGGAACGGTGTGTTAAAAAATGTGTCAATCACCTTTAAAATCTTTACGTTCCCTTTTTGTTTTACAACTTTTAATTTGCAAGTGGAGAGCAAATACAAAAATTCACGAAAAAAAAATTGATATCAATGGGGTCACACCTTGAATTATTGCACCAGGTAGCAGACACCATGCACAGTGGAGCCTGGTACATCCCCGTTCTACAATGCAAAGAATATGCGTAGTGGCGCCTGGAACATTAAAAGTATCGCGGGAGGGAACTCTGTAGATAAAAATACCTTTCGACTGACCAGGGAAAAATTAATTTAAAAAAAACAAGAAAATATATTTTAACCGTTCTTGTTTTAAATACGACAGAACCGTTCCAGTTATAAGCTAAAAAAATTGAAAATAATAGTGTTATTAGAACGTTGGATGCAGCTAATTTAAAAACAAAAATTAAATTTCGATGGCAAAACTGACTATTTTTTAAAAAATTTCTCAAAATTCAGTAAATTACATTTGAAGCTCAGAACAAATTTCATTAGAATGAAAATTGTTTGTTCTATCCGATGATGCATTGATTGTTTCTCAACGATCATTAGAAAAAATACTTCACCCGTAAATGTGCCAAAAATGACCCAAAACATTAAATAAAAAATTTTCTAGATTGAATTTTAAAATTCCGGCTTCGAGGTGCATTGAGTCACCTTTACAACTACCTGTTTGCCAACTTTCATGGCTGTGAGTGTGACAGATTCGTATGGACATCGCGCGCAAGGACACACATTTCCTTTTATAAGTATAGATTTAAGAAAATTTGCTCCTAACTTGTTCTGATACTTTGACGATAGCATTTACCCCTCCCCCAAGAATTAGCGGTAAAACCTATGACAAAATTGAAGATTAATTAGAGAGGGTGTTAGATTAAGTTACATTAGATTGTTTAGCAGCGAGGGAAGGCGGAGAGTTCGTCTAAAGAAAGGATTTCTTAAAGAAAAGAAGAATGTAACAAGCGAAGATTAAAGTTGTTTCTTTTGGATGATGTTCCATGTGATGTGCGCTAGTAGGTCACATGTCATCCGGCGTACAAGATACCTTGTCTAGTTTTTATATAGTTGCCTAGACTGCTTGTTTGCGAAGGCAATGGGGTCAACGTCGCGATGTAACGAGGAACTTGTCAAAAAGTATCACACTGCAGCTTGTTCTTCAGTCATGTTTCCTGGGAGAGAATAAAAGACATTCTAACAAAGCTTAAGAGAACTGGCAACTCGACTGCGTGCGCAGGAAAGCTTGCTGAGTGACTGTTGTATCATGTGAGATGACACCATTGATTCATCTTTTTGAAATTGCTCTTCGGCTGCCTTTAGTTTTCGACTTACAAAAGAAAGCTAAAGAAACCCATTTAAAACTATATTATTCAAACAAATTATTGCAGTGGTCGTCAACCTGGTCCCTACCGCCCACTAGTGGGCGATACAACTTTCATGGTGGACAGTAACAACTTATTATTAAGTTGTTTTATAAAGATTTATTCTGCCAAACTTAGCGAAAATCCGACATGAAGTACTTGGTAAGTAATTAATATTATATGCTTTAACTTGCTTTAACTCTGCTTTATAAATTTTATAAAGTAAAGTTACTTCCTTGCTTTATAAAATCGCCATTACTGTACTACTTAGCGAAAATCCGACATGAATTACTTGGTAAGTACTTATTATTATATGCTTTAACTTGCTTTAACGCTGCTTTATAAATTTTATAAAGTAAAATTACTTCCCTGATTTATAAAATCACCATTACTGTACTACTTAGCGAAAATCCGACATGAATTACTTGGTAA